>LOEQ01014406.1:0-18106 GCA_001685075.1 Bramus lutescens | reverse complement strand
ACACACACACACACACACACACAGAGTCTAATTTCCACAACCACATAAAGAAAGTTTCTCTTTCTAGTGTTGCTTATTTATAAACTAGTTAACATTTTGAGATTTTCTTTCATTCTTTTTCTAGTGCAAAAATGATGTGAATGATGTGGACAATCACCAATTTACATTATTATCTTGAAGTCTGAGTATATTTGGGAATCCTTTGGGGGCCTCCTAAAGAAGACTGAAGCATGGATATACTGTTAACCAAATCATTCCTAAAGCTAAATGCATACAAATCGTATTTTGAAAGAGGAGAGAATTTTCTATTATGAAACCCCTTTATTGAGGTGTGATCTAATAATAATCAAGTCAGAATATTTTGCTTACTATAAACGGAAGTCTGTGTTCTTCACTGCAAATGCCCCTATGAAAAATTTCATAGTTTTGCATATTCTCAACATTCAGATCAACAGAATCACTGGTGTATAGCCTTTTCACATACTGTAATATTTTTTAAGTTTTCCCAGTTATAGGACATATCACACTCCATTCTTATTGTTTTGGTCTGTCATAGTCTCTTTAACTACTCATCTATGATGGGAATTCAAATAGTCTCCAGATGCTATCTGTGACATAGAGATTCTATAAAAACTCATGCCGAATATTTTTGCATGAAAACTTTATTTTAATTCTTCTTTGTAGCTAGCTAGGCATGGAATCTCTGGGTCTGTGGTAGTCTGAATGCAAATGGTTCCCATATGCTCTCATGCCAAATGACACTCCTGGCTTTGCGGGAGTTGGTATGGCCTTGTTGGAGGCAGTGTAACACTGTGGGGATGGGTTTTTAAGTCTCATATATGCTCAAGTCAAGCCCAGTTTCTCAGTTCAGTTCCTGTAGCCTTCTGATCAAGATGTAAAATTTCCAGCTTCTTCTCCGGCACCATATCTGCCTGTATGCTGCCATGTCCCACTGTGATGATAATGGATTGACCCTCTGAAACTATAAGCTAACGCCTGTTAAATGTTTTCCTTTATAAGAGTTTCCATGGTCATGCTGTCTCTCCACAGCAATTGAAACCCTAATTAGGATCGGATGACAATTTCATATTTAAGTTATTGAGAAGCTATTAGACTATATTCTGTATTAACTCTATCATTTAATATCCTCCCCAGTATAAGATCCCCTTCCATCAAGCCCCTACCATTGCCTTTGTTCAGGAATACTACTCCCAGGGATACACAAAGTATTACTGGAAGCGGTTTCCATTTTAATTCAGAAGAAATTTTTGCCATAGTCAATAATAGTAGTATTGTTAGTAAAATACAATCATAGTTCCTTTTAGGTTCTACCTCACAGTTTTTGAATTACTTTAGTGTTTCAGTTGTACTCACCTTTCTAATAATCCACCTCACTTTAGTTGTTCCAGATATCTATGCTGGATATATAGAATATCCATCCATCCATCCATATATGTACATACATACATAATACATGTATATATGTGTATATTTGTTGCTCACTGCTGTTTTTGGTTGTTTATGAAAGCATGTTCACGTATTCTCTTAATTGTGTAAAGTTGTATGAGATACTTGATACCTCTATGTAATCTTAGATCAAACCAGACGAATACTGTTGGATAAATGCTTATTTCTTCCTGACTAGCATGGACTATACTCAATTACACTTTCCCTGAGTTCTCAGAAGATTCCCAATTGGTTCTTTTAATTTGTTAGTTGACCTTTACAAACTCCATGCAGATGCAGATGACAATGATTGACATCAAATGTAGCTCATTAGTATGCCCAATTCCTAATGTTGCATTGGCATAAAATCTTTAGAGTAACAAATCAACACTGAAGAAAACATTTCTCAGTGTTCACAATTTAGAGGACCAAATGTATTTTGTAAGACATAGGAAGGACATCCACCTATTTCCATCATCTTGTTCTACCAATTTGTTCACTTCATAATCCTCAGGGAGCTTTATCATCTTAAAGTTCTATAAAATGTCCTGTTGTCACATTTTATTGATGATATGAAATGCATTGATTTGGTTAGCAAGAAATGAAACATATTGTGAGGATATTAGTATCAGACATTCCTTCCCGTTTTCACTTTGTCTTATTGGAGAAGTCTTAGTACTGTACACTTTGAGTGTGTCCCCAAACAAGAGATTTTTATGCAAGTCCAGACTGTGCTGAACGCTGCTCAGAAATCCAGGGTGTATAACTCCATGGAACTGATATTGCTAGATGTGGCAGAGTACATAAAAAAGCTGTGTGGTGAGTCACACCAGTCTCCAAAAGTTTGGGAACAAGACCATACTTTCTGCTGCAAGAATGGCACTTGATATTTAAAAAGCACACTCTGCTAGACCCTAGAGGACTGACCTCCTGGGCATAGTGCATCAAATGAGTATGTGTTTAGATTTGCTCATATCACATGGATAATTTTAAATCTTCTGAATCATCTGATTGAACAAATATAATAGTTGTACTTTGTTCAGTATAATACCTTCTTCAGGAATTATTTAAAACAGATACAATGAGCATTGGAAGTTACATTACAGGTAGTGTAGAGTCTATGCCACATACCTTTGCTGTATCAGTGCCTCTTTGATAATGGTCAGTGGGACTTATAAAAGATTCTTTATAATCAATCGATAGAAGTAGCAAATATCAGGTCTGATTGACATTTATTTGTATAGAATTTTCCTGGTGTTGATTTGTATTTAATATGCAAGTGACTTTCACAGATATTAGTTAAGTCCACTCAGGGAACTAGCTTTAAGTAGCTCACTATTTTTTCTCACAGTGAAGAAGAAATAGCTGAAGATGTGATGTCAGATACTATATTATTAGCAAATGGCCTGGCTTCTTGGTTAGCCATCTTGAAGTAACTATGTAAGAAGACAAAAGATAAGTTTGGGATAGAAACTTGGGGAGGGTCCATGTGTTTGGAAATAGAAGACATAGATCTTTGTGTCACACACAATTTCCACTAGAGAATATTGATTATAGAGAAATGTTTTCCAAAATCAGATAGGTTATGATAATAGATGACTCATTTTCTGAGTGTCAGTTTTTCTTTCTTTTTTGTCATTCCATTATGTCAAACATAGTTCCACTATTGGAATGATGGCCATGATGGAAGCCATTATTTGTCCAAACTGTACTATTAATCAAATGCAACCTGAACTCTTTTGCCTCACATCTTTTGTAAAGAGGAGCAGCAGGTTGTGTTCCCAGCACCTGGCTCCCAGCTAGCTTTACCCAAAATAATTACATGGAAACTGTATTCATTTAAACACTNGTGTATCACCACGGGGTCATGGCTTACCGGGAAGATTCTAACCTACGTCCATCTCAGGCCAGAGAATCATGACATCTGCCACACTGCCTTCTTCCTCCCAGCATTCTGTTCTGTCTACTCCACCTATCTAAATAAACTGCTGTCCTATCAACAGGCCAAGGCAATCTCTTTATTTAACCAATGAAAGCAACACATAGAAAGAAGATCGTCCTACACCACACATCTCTTTGAAGTTGACCATTTACTCACTGGAGAGGTCCATATTTTGCCCTCACTATAACTTATGCTTATTTATTATTATAAATCTGAAGTGTCTCTTCAAAGATCACCCAATGATGTAGAAATCTCTGATGATTGTTATAGAATTACATAACAATGCTTTAAACCTCTTGCATGCTAAAAGAGGCGCAGCAATGGATAAATCATAAGATTCCATGATCCAATCAGAGGGCACTGTGCAGAAGTAGCTGCTTCACTAAAATGATATAATGGCCTATTAAATGATTAATTAATATACCAGATCAGAAATAACTCCATATACTGGAAAAGCTGTCCTCCATTGTGTTACATCACTGACATTTGGTGGTTTCTCTATGCTCTAAGGAAGTGAAGTGGATTTTGGTTTTTCTATCATGTTTTCCAGTGATGCACTTTATAAATTTATTTTTTGTATTCCTTTACTCTTCAACTCTTCTAAACTAGTGATTCTGATGAGTGGTGGATGTCACACATTCACTGAACTTTCAGATGCAATTATATTTTAGGTAGCAATTATTATTCTACTATGTCTGAATTTTTATTAATTTTTAAAGAACAATTTATATGCCAACCCCAGTTCCTACCCTCTCTCTTTTTCCTATCCACCCTACTCCCACTTCCTGCCCCCACCCACTCGTCAAAGTCTGGAATACCAAGTTGAGTCAGGACCAGATTTCTCCCCTCTGTATCAAGGCTGAGCAAGGCATCCTACAATAGGAAATGAGTTCCAAAAAGCCAGTTCATGTACCCAGGATAAGTCCTGATCCCACTGCCAGCTCCCACACCCCTCACCCAACAGTTCAAATCACATAACTGTCATCCATATTCAGAGGGCCTAATTTGGTTCCATGTAGGATCCCCAGCTGTCAGTTCAGAGTCCATGAGCTCCCACTAGCTCTGGTCAGCTGTCTCTGCGGTTTCCTCAATCATGATCTTGATCCCCCTTGCTCATATAATTGCTCTTCCCTCTCCACAACTAAGCTCCAAGAGTCAAGCCCAGTGCTTGGCTGTGAATCACTGTAACTGCTTCAATCAGTTAATGTATGTAGGTTCTTTAAAGACAATTAGGGTAGTTGCTAATCTGATTATAGGGAAAGGCCCACTTTGGCACCTTCTCTACTATTGCTAGGAGTCTTAACTGGGATCATCTTTGTGGATTCTTGAAAATCTCACTAGCTCCAGATTTCTCCCTAACCCTATAATGGCTTCCTCTCTCAAGATATCTCTTTCATTGCTCTCCCCTCTGTCCACCCCCCAACTTGGACTTCTTGAGCCCTCATATTCCCATCCCCCATCCCTTCTCTTCTACCCCTCCCAGTTTACCCAGGAGATCTTAACTATTTCCCCTTCCTGGGGTCCGCCATATGTATTCCTCTTAGGGTCCTCCTTGTTACCTAGCTTCTCTGGGATTGTGAATTGTAGCCTGGTTTTCCTTTGCTTTACATCTCATATCCACTTATGACTGAGTACGTACTCTGTTCTTTCTGGATCTGTGTTATCTCACTCAGGCTGTTTTTTTCTAGTTCCATTCATTTGACTTCAAATTTCAAGAAGTCATTGTTTTTTACTTCTGAGTAATGCTCCATTGTTTAAATGTACCATACTTTCTTTATCTATTCTTTGGTTGAGGGACATTTAGGTTATTTCCAGGTTCTGGCTTTTACAATTAATCCTGCTATGAACATAATCGATCAAATGTCCTGTAGTCTGATTGAACATCCTTTGGGTATATGCTGAAGAGTAGTACTGCTGGGCCTGGAGGTAGATTGATTCCAAATTTGCTGAGAAACCCCATACTTATTTCCAAAGCAGCTGTACAATACTGGTTCACTGAGTTTGCTTTTAAGAGCTAAAGACAACCCTGACTACAAGACAATCTCAGATTTACTATTACAATTTGAGAATGTAATGATTTTCTTTAGTAATGATAAGATTCATTGCATGCAGTCTTTTGTGTGTTTCTGTGAACTAGCGATAATTGTATAATGATAATACAACCACCAACGTGAAGACCAAAGCAGTTACAGTCTTTGCCTTCTTGCAAAGTGATGGTTGTATTGTGGGCTAATGGTGAAGAAATGTTGGGTGTGACAACTAGTGCTATGTTGAATCAACAAGGAATGAACCATTGAACAAGATAAATTTTAAGATTATTTTTATTTTCCTATCTTTGGTAGACAACTATGAACATACTAATTTAAAGACTTTGTGTTAAAACTGTGCTAAATGCTAAATATAGGGCACAGGTAGATTCTGATAGTGCAAAGCAAGGGGACAGTCATGTTGACTACATTTTAAATACTTACCTTACATGTTGTCTAATCAGCTGTTTCCTCTTTTCATCACCAAAGCAACTGGCTACATGTAGGGCCAGTGTCCTAGCTCTTCATCATTATACTACCTTGCTTTTGCTTTCTACTTTAGGGCTCTCTTGCTATTTGGGATTCATTCAGAAGTAAAGTCAACTAGTGCTGACTCATGAGCAAACTTTGAGTGCAACTGGATTCCCAGCCCTCTAGCTTCCTAGTCTCCCAGAAGACACCGTGAGGTGGAATCATAGGGGGACACTAGACATACTTGGAATCACTGCCACACTTTTGGTTTCATGTTTTACAGTTCCTCTACTTCTGTTTTCTGGAATTATTTCAGGAAATACCATCCAAATCCTTGCTGTGTCAATTAATTTTCACAGACGATAAAAGGTCAGATGCGGTTTACTTATTTTCAATCTTCTTCATTCATAAATCTTTGTTCACTGGTCAGAAAGTCTTCTTAAAACACAAAGCAGATCAGCTGACTCCAATATTTATCACTTTGCATTGAGCAAAAATGATTTCATATCTATTTATGGCTCACATAACCCTCTCTTTTCACTGCTTGGAGAGTTTATGGAGATTGAGTGCATGGAAACCTTTAAACAACAAGAAAACCATCAGGGGTGTGCCCAGACCAGAGTCCAAACTGGGAAAACTATTTTAAGAAGAAGAAAAGGAGCTATGTATGATGTTTCTCTGTTTTTAAATGTTTTTCATGATGGATATTGATTACATCAAAGAAACCCAAGCAGCTGCCTCCTAGTTACTTATTCGTGTATTCAGCAAGCTTATACTGAGAACAAACTTACTAGTCTTCTTATCTCATGACAGTCTATATTTAGGCAGCTCTTCTTTTGTCTTGAGAAAGATGGAGTTAGTTAATTTTAGCTCCTTCACACTGAACCGTATTAAGCACTGTGCGCTAGTGCTAGCAAGCAAATAGAAGACATACAGCCAGAAAAAAATTCTCTGGAAACTTCAAAAATATTAATGTATATTCTTTATTATTTTATAAGTGCCATTGTGAGGTACAAAATTTGCAAACAATGTATCTGGGTTTTAATTATTCTGTTGTGGTCTTTGTAGTTACACAAACTTGGACAATTTTCTCAATCTCGATAAATCTTATTCTACTGATTTGTAAAATGAAGATCAAGAAATTTCTTTGCATAATTAAGGGTTAAATAAAAAATTTTGATTTAAATTTTTTTTGGCCTCTGGAACATTTATTTGTTTTCACAATATTTTACTTTTAAAATTCTATCAAACAACTAATAAAATTAATATCTTTTTTACTCAATTACCAAATTGTTTTTCATTTGATATAGCACATAGCTCTTGAATTTTCAAAGGGGAAATCTTGAAAGGATTTGGAGAATACAATATCTATGTTCACATTTCAACTTGCCAAGGGTGGGGTTTGGTAGACAGAGAAGACAAATGCTAGAGAAAAGTGGGAGGCAAATGTGAGGAACTCACGTATTTGTTATGTTCCTCAAAGAAAAATAATCTTAACAGTTGTTCATAAGGACAGAATTTGAGAATAATTCTGTCTCAATGAAGAGCAAAATGTGTTCTTATATGTGTATATGCTGTGCAGAGACTGGAATCTGCTTCTTTTTTATGTTTTTATCTGGCAATAGAAAGGATTAAGAAAGTTCAAAACCATGGAGTGAGGACATTGTTTAGCTCCCTGAAGAATGTTGGCAAAAGTTTTTCCTCCTCCCTATTATTCAGTGATTTCATTGGCTTTTAATCAGGAGAGGAATTTCTAATGCTGCAGTTTCCCATAGAATTTAGGGTGAGAGAGCAGGAAGTAGAGTCCTTAGATCTTGAAGCAGAGCCCAAATATTCATGCAGAGAGACCAGCACAAGTGAGTGGAGGAAAGGGGGCAAATCAGGAATTTTAACTTTCGATTGAAGTTATCTTCCTTCATAGGAGGAGCATTTTCTGACCTGCCATCTTCCAGGAGGCATGGAACTGGCTGAGCATGGATGGAAATACTGGGAACTGCAGCACAAACAGCCAGACCAAGACACAATGTTAGCGTTAACTAAAGCGTTATAATGTCACTATGTCTAATAGACAAGCGAGTCAGGGAATGAAGGGATAAATGACAAGAAATTTTTTTTTTCTGGAGAAGAGAACTGTTGAATCAGCTGAATTTCTCACGGAAAGTGTATATGTCTCTGAGGTAAGTTAACTTTCTGTGAGTCATCCATTGACAGTATGATTAATGTGTCTGTACTCTTGTTTGAAACTGGTTAGTAAATGTGGCAAGAGGGTCTGATTTTTTTCTTTTTTTTTAATCTTAGAGCAGTCAAATAGTGTGGACGTTTAGGGCAATGAAATCAGAAACAGGCATTCTTCAGCTTGAGCTCGCAAGTGTAGATCATATATGATCAGCCTCTCTTATTTACCATTGTATCGGCCGATGAAATCAGAAATGGAGAATTCACAGAGGTGAGGGCGATGTTAGTTTTGAGTAAATGAGAAGCCTTCTGAATATGCAACATCATAAGTGGGTAGAAGCACCATTGGACAAAGGCCACAGTTTGTTTTTATGAGACTCTTTTAAGAGATGAATGACAGGCAAAGCATGACCGTCGAGTCAGTGATTGTGAATATGATCTTAATGGTTGGGACAAGAAATTAGGCTAAAAACAGGCACAGGCTTTTAAATGCTGAGAGATGAGCCTGATGGGCCCATTTCATATTCAGTAGCTGAACAATGATAAACTAAAAAACTTCAGTGAGGGTGAAACAATGGCTTATAATGATGTCTACAGATTTCTTGAAAGGTATTCATTTTAATTTAAGGTTATCTCTGAACTGAACTCTTGGTCCAACATTTCTATATTTATAAGGAACGGATTAAAATATTCATAGAATACATTTCAAATAATTTTTGGGCTTGACATGCCAGAAATTATGCTTAAAAAGGGACTCAGATTTATAATTTAGGATAAGGAGGAACATTTTTAGCTCATTTAAACTTCCCTTTTTAAAGATGTAGAAATGTGGTATTCTGAGATTATATAAACCCATATGGTTATTCAAATACCTGTTGTTCACATAACCTTGGAATTTGTTCTTAACATTTGATAAAGTAATTATCCAATTTAAAAATTGCTAAGGAAAAACTCATAAAGAAAAGTAATGACTACTTTGTATCTTGTATTTTCACTGAAATTCTGTGGTTGAATAGACACTTCTTGATTTATCATTGGGTTAGTACCAGTAAACTCATTGAAGTTGGAAATCTATGAATTTGAAAATGCATTTAACATGTTTAAAACCACCAAACATCCTTGAAAATGCTGTGGTGAAAATGTGAAATAGCCCCGATTCTTTAAGTATCGAAAGGTTGCTTCCCAATATAGCAGTGTGAGGAACAGTATAGAACTATTAATATATGGGACCTTGTAGGAGATGCTTAAGTTAACTGATAGTGTATCTTCAAAAGGAATTGGGGGACTTCCAATTTCTATGACTGTTGCAAGATATGATCTCTATTTCTATATCAGGTGAGTACACAAGAAATATCATGAAGAGCCTAGTGGTACTGATACCATATCTCTGAACCTCTTGAACTGTGAGCTAAATAAATCCCTTTGCTTCTTAAAGTTAGCCTGCCTCAGATACTTCAATTCAGTAATAGAAAAAATTAACAGAGAAAACCAGGACACTATAGTGTGTACCATTTATTTATACTCATGGTAATGTTACTGCCTGGGAACTGTAGCTTGATGTTACTTCCCAGCACTGCAGGAACATATACTAGTACATAATGCTTGCTCAGGAAAAGTTAAATATAGTTTCTACCGAATCTGTGTGCATTTTGCACCACTTTTTAAGGCGAAAAATATCTTAAGTTGAACTATCACAATTTGGAGACTGTCTGTATTAAAGATGCTGGTACTGAGACAAATGAGACTATGTCTAATCTCATCTGGATTCCTGCAGCAACTATGGACTAAATTTTATGCTTTGACTTTTGCACTATACATTTGCAGCAGACTTAAAAACTTCTTGATAAAATGTAAATCAGAGCATATGACTTCCTGATGTGGGAGCTGATGTATGCTGTGAATACGTTTTACTGCCATTGATTAATAAAGAAGTGGCTTTCAGCCAATAACTTAACAGAGTGAAGCCAAGAGGAAAGAGATATATATAGAGAGTAGGTAGAGTCAGAAAGAAGCCACGTAGCTCCACTGAAGACAGATACCTCTACTGGAGCGCATCGAAAATTTGCTGGTTGGCCACAACCTCATGGTGATGCACAGATTAATGGAGATGGGTTAGTTTAGGATATAAGATCTAGCTAGAAATATGCTTAAGCTATTGGTCAAACAGTATTGTAAACAATATGGTATGGTTTCTGTGTAATTATTTGGTTCTAGGCAGCCAGGAATGAACAAGCAGCCTCCTCACAACAACTTCCTAATGCTTACACTCCTTAAAATGGCACACAAGCCAATAAATCACACTTCTCTAAACTGAGTTTTATCTCTTCCTAAATTCATAGGTTCTTGTTCTAGATCCTAATGTCTTAGAATATTACTGGATTTGAAGATGAGAATCTTCAAACAGGAGTTAAGACAAAATGATATGATTCAGGTGAGACCTAATTCAACATGACTTCTATGAAGATGAAATTAAAACATAGACCTTCATGACAGGAAAACGTACAGTCAAGGAAATGTGAGCATCCTATAAATTATGAAGACCTCAGAAGACACAAATTTTCCTTTGATCTTAGATATATAGCTTCCAGGACCAAAGATAGATAATAGATAAATGATAGATGACCAATATGAAGATGGTAGATAGATGACAGATAGATGGATAGATGAATGAATGAATGGATGGATTTCATTTATTCATGTCACTTGATTTGTGTTACTTTGTTATGGCAACAATAGCAAATTAAACCATATGCCTACACTTTAACTTTTCCTTATAATCCTTCCTTCCTTAACTATTGCTTTCCTTTTACACTGTATATTTTGTTCATTTGTTTCATCTAGTACAGTAAGCATAAATATATTGAATATAGTGGAAATAGGCAAAGGGTCACTGGGCTTGCATACTTTGGATAGTGTCATGTAATTCATGACCCTTGATTGGCTGATTCCTTGTATTTTTTAATGCAACCTCAGTACAAATGTCCCTTCTACCTGGAGGCCATCTCTGATTTTCATGTTTAATGTGGTCCTTAAGTTAATTTTAATGACTCTAATATTAGCTTATTCATTCTGCTATCTTTTCAGTTGGGAACTTTGTGGTTGATGAATATATTGCTTTGTGTGTGCTCTGTTTCTTTCTGTTGACTGTCATGAACTAGAATGTCAACTCCAAGAATGTGACCTCTAGCTTTGTTTCTATTCCTAGAATGAGGATTCACAGAAACAGTGGCAGTTGTATTGGAGGCAAAGGTACTGATAGCACAGAGGGTGGATGAAATGATTTTGGGGTAAATGTCATGTTTGGAAAATTTGAAATAACTTTAAATAACACAAAATTATTATTTTTATGGGCACATAATTATGAAGGAAGAGCAAAAATTAAAAACATTACCGTAGAAGAGGGACTATGGTTAAGATTCTAGAGACAGCTCCAAGAGAAGCTAGGTGACAAGGCACACCCTAAGAAGGACACATGGCCCACCCAGGAAAGGGGAATTAGATGAGATCTCCTGGGTGAAGTAGGGAAAGTGAAGAGTGGTAAAGGGGAGGGGATGGGATATGAGAATATGAGGGAATAGAATGGTTGAGGGAGGAGAGGGAAAGAGTGGGACAGCAATGAAAGAGATATCTTGATAGAGAGAGCCACTATGGGCTTAGGGAGAAAGCTGGTGTTAGGGACATTCCCAAGAAGCCACAAGGATGAGCCCAGCTAAGACTCCTAGAAATAGTGGAAAGGGTGGCCAAACTGGCCTTTCCTGTAATCAGATTGGTGAATACTCTATCATCACAGAGCTTTCATACAGCAATTGACAGAACCAGATGCAGAAACCCACAACCAAAGACCATGAATGTATGAGCAAGGGAGGCCAAGATCATGATGGGGAAATCTATAGAAACAGTTGAACCAAGCTTGTGGAAACTCATGAACTCCAGACTGACAGCTGTGGATGCTCCTTGGGACTGAGCTAGGCTCTCCATATGTGGGAGACAGTGGTGAAGCTTGGCCTTTCTAACGGGATGCTCGCAATAGTACCAGGATCTATCCCTAGGGCATAAGCTAGTTTGTAGGAACCCATTCCCTATGGTGGGATGCTCAGCCTTAATGCAGGGGGCGGGGCTTGGTTCTGCCCCAACTTAATGTGCCATACTTTGTTGACTCCTCATGGGAGCCTTTACCTATCATGATGAGTGGATGGGGGTGGGCTGGGAGGGAGAGGGGTGGGAAGAGGAGTGGGGGAAAGAACTGTGGATGGAATATAAAATGAATTTATAAAATAATGTAAAGTAAAAAAGAAACAAAAAGAATAAAAGGTTTCTAGAGATGAGACAGATCATTGAAGAAGATTGAGGAATAATGCATGTATATGCATACTGAGTTTTGTCAACTTTTAAGAATGTATTTTTAGTTGAAATAACATTACATCACTTTATCCTCCCCCTTTCTTTCTTCCAGAACCTTCCAGGTTACTTCCCTCACCCTTTAACATTTCAAGTAGATAGACTCTTTATCTTTAATTATTACTATTATGCAGATATGCACAAATATTTAAATGTAACTTGTTAAGTTTAATGTTGTGGGATAATGCTGTTGTACACTGTAAATATTTGTCACACATATTAGTTTAATAATATGTTGATTGGCCAGTAGCCAGACAGGAAGTATAGGCAGGGCAACCAAACTAGGAGAATTTTGAAAAGAGGAAAGACAGAGATGCAGTGGAAGCAAGATGAAAATGTTTTACTGATAAAGGTATCAAGCCATTGAATAAACATAGATGAGAATTATGAGTGAATTTAAACTGTAAGAGGTAGCTAGTAATAAGCTTGAGCAATAGCCAAACAGTTTATAATTAATACAAGCCTCTGTATGTTTATTTGGGACTGAATGACTATGATATTAGACAGGACAGAAACTTCCATCTACAAATGGCACCCAATATGGTGCAAACATTTCCCCATTAAGTCCAGGAAAGCTTTAATAAAAAGGATTCCAGACAGACAAGAACAGAGTCAAGCACAGCTTCTTGGTAACCATCTTTTCTCCAGTAGTCTCTGTTTGCTTGAGGTGAGTAGAAGCATGGCTCGTTTAGGAGAGGCTTTCTGATTCAGCCTTAGTAGCAAAACCCTCACAGCTCTTTTAAGAGGCTCTGTTTATGAGCAGCTAGCATCAGGCTTCTTGGTGGTGGTATGGACCTAGAAATTTCACAGAGTTTCAGCAATAAATGTGGCTCCTGCCAGTACATCTACCATGAAGCTAGACTATCAAAAAGTTAAGTAATGGGGTAGAGTCAGCTGCCATTGCTGCAACATTAATCCTAGTCATATCATTTAGTAGATTAAAGATTCATGTGTTCAGAAAAAAGACAAAGATATACAATAAAAACAGATTCAGATTAAAAAATCCCTCTAAGCAGCTTCCAGTGTGTTTAAAGATATATGTAGGCTTGGGAGAGAAAAGAAAAAGGACAGAGAAATGGTGTGGGAAGTCCTTCTGTCTATGTGTTGCTTAATTGGTTAATGATTAAAAAAACTGCTTTGGCTTAAGCAAGGCAGAACTTAGCTAGACCTTAACTAAATTGAATGCTGGGAGAAAGAAGGAAAAATCAGGGAGAAGCCATGTAGCCCCACCAGAGACAGACGCTGGATACTTACCTGGTAAACCACAGCCTCGTGGCAATACACAGGTTAATAGAGATGGGCAATTAAAGATAAGAGTTAGCCAGAAATACACTTAAGCTACTGTCCAAATAGTATTGCAAATAATACAGTTTCTGTGTGATTATTTTGGGGCTGAGCAGCTGAGAACAATGAAGCGGCATCTTACAACAGAGAAAATTCTTAGAAAAAGAAATAGAGTAGCTGGGTGTGGTGGTGCTATGCCTTTAATACCAGCACTTACAAGGCAGAGGCAGGAGGAACTCTGTAAGTTTGAGGCCAGTCTCATCTACAAAGTAATATCTAAAACAGCCGAAGATACGCAAAGAATCTGTCTCAAGAAACCAAACATTAAAAATAAAAATAAAAGAAATAGAGTAAGAAAAAAAATCCATGTAAAGATGAAAAATACACAAAGAGTCTGGATACTGTATGCCATTGTATTGTGTTTGAATTGTTTAATTTCTGAGGAAGGAGCAAAATCTGCTAAAAGAAATTTTATTATAAACACTGCTGAATTAATTCAACATATGTATTTTGAAAATGCCTTGACTTCAAAATTTAAGTCAACAGATACATTACTTTGGAGAAGAGATTTTGCTTTTGTTTCCACGAGAAATGAGAGGTTGTGGACTCATTATGGATTAAGAAAAATAATGTTTGATCAAGGAAGACCCCCTTAAAAATTTCCAATGGGAATGGATGACCCAGATGATGTAATGTTTCAGAGATCTCTATTGTTCTACATCCAGAACAGCCTCAAGACTGCTGACTGAGATGATTTAGTCTCACAGAATTCTCCAGGCATGACTTGACCATAATCCTAAATCTTCTTTGGGTCCCCATAAGATTATCAGTGCTTCCAATCAGCAGGAAATAGCCTAGAAAACTATGTCCACATCCAAAATTATTTATTATGGATGTTTGTCTTTGTTTAGAATATTGGTTACAAGTTTTTATGGATAATGGTTAGGAAAAAAAACTCAACAAAGGAGATTAGATTTAGGGTTCTTGTTCAAAAAGAAAAAAAGGACAAATGCTATGGGATAATGCTCTTGTATACAGTAAAGATTTGTAACTTATACTGGTTTAATAAAATGCTGTTTGGCCAGTAGCCAGGCAGGAAGGAAGTCTTGGCGGAGTGACCAGACTAGGAGAATTCTGGAAAGCAGAAAGGCACAGAGTCAGTCACCAGTTAGAAGCAGAGGAATCAAGATGAGAATGCCTTACTGAGAAAAGGTACCAAGTCATGTGGCTAATCATAGATAAGAATTATGGGTGAATTTAAGTCATAAGAGCTAGTTAGTACTAAGCTTGAACATTAGATCAAACAATTTATAATTAATATAAGCCTTTGTGTGTTTATTTGGGACTGAATGGCTTTGGGACTGGGTGGGAGAGAAACTTCTCTATAATTTGTTTTGTTGTTTACAGGTGATAAAAAGTAGAAAATGGAAGACAGTGAAGGAGCTCCAACTGGAGGGAAGGAAGGCAGATCAATACAAGTGGAGAAGGAGAGACAAGAGACAAATGACACCAATATTATTTAATAACACCTCAAGGAATCGTATTATTTTATGTTTACCTAAAATTGTGCATAAGTATATGTACATATATATGTATGCACATATTTAACACACACTTACTTGCACATATTTCTTAAATGATATCAAGCCACTTGGGATATCAATGCTACTCACCAAGAGTCACTGATTAAAAAAAAAGAAAGAAAACAACAAAACAACCAATACCAGGCAGAAGAAATCTCCTTTGGAATGTTTGGTCATTGTAGGTAAAGTAACTCTCAAAACAAAATAGAATTTGTAGCATTTGCATGCTCCTCAGGGTTGAGGGTGGGCTCCTATTTGTCACAAGCCCACAAGCCTATTCAGTAAATGTCCAGCTGACAGATTCTTAGATGGACCCACAAGTGGACAACTTATGGGTAACCCATTTTGCAAAGTTTTGGGGACACTTGTCTTTTGGATCTTCACTATTAACGCTGTAGAAGCCTTGTGAAGCCATGATTCTTCTCCTCTTCAAAAATGGGATTCACCTCAAAATATTTTAACAGTATATGGATAATAAAGGATCTTCCTTCATTCCCCTACACCATGGGGCCTCAGTGTGATAACATTCATTCTTTTTTTCTAATACTCAAATCTACACAAGGTAAATCTCCCACAATTTCCTTTGCTAATAGGCCACGTAGGTATTTCAAAAAGATAAGAAGACGGTATGCCCACCCTTACTGACAAACAAGTCTGGATGACCCCAAAGCTGGTTTTCACAATAGAGATTGGGGTAAGGGTAGTGGGTGAATCCAGGGTTCAGGGAAGTCTAATGATCTTATCTAATGGTTTGGAATGTCAGGTATTTCCCTTGAATGTTGACCCTTCCTGGGTATATGAGCTTTTCCTGAAGTGCCACTTTGTCAGGTTCTACCTGGTTTTTTTCGGGGGTTTTATTTTTTATTTTTGGATACTGAAATGCATGTTGATATCATTGTTTTTGCCTATAGAATTCTTTTAACTATGTCTGTAAAAACTATAAACCCATTGGAGATCATCCCTTTTCACTCTGCTTCTTTGCCCAAAAGGGGAAAAAAAAACCATGCAAAAGTAATGTGCTCGAGTTAATTTATTTCATTTACCCTCATATCTTAGGAGTCAGGTTTTGCTTGGTATAGACATCTTGCTCTGAGCCCTGAAGGGTTGCTGAGGCTGGTATTCAAGTCCTCCCATACCTATTGTTGTAGACACTACCCACATAGGTTAGAATACTCAGCTGACTTGAGTTAGTCTGACCTGAAAAACTCTTCCCTGCATTCTTAACTTCCATGCTACTAGAAAATTCCATGCAAGCTGCCATGGGAAGGAAGAAATTAAATAGTCCCACCCAGCTGTAACACTTATGAACCACAACACTGGCAATAAAAATTCCAATAAGTGATACTCCCATGTTAGTAGTACAATTGGACTGAAGGCCCACTCAACAGGAGGGAAATCATGCCTGATGCTGAAAATATAACCCTCTTCCTAGAGTGAGTGAGTCCATGGACATTTGAAAAGTATCTCTTACCACCACTTTGCTAGACAAACACAATTTTTTGCTACATTCTAAACCTTTATCCTTCACCCCCAGAGAAGTGCACCTTCCACTGTATCCAAGAAGGCTCTTTGTACAGATAAAGGAGAATACCAGAGAAAACTACAACTGGACACAGACATAGAGATCAATGGAACAATCAAGGAAGTAAAACTCCAAGGATGCATCTATATCACCGTTCTCTATCTGTGGTTCAAGAAATATCATTCAAGAGGGGGCAGAAAAATTGTTAAGAGTTAAAATACCAGGGATTCTTCTGTGAAACAGTCTGTTTTTAGAAATTATCAGTGAAAAGTTTAAGGCGGAAGTGGAGAAAATGTTTGTGGTCCCCTCATTGCTCATTCAATGCAGGGTGGTCAGCAATGATACTATATACCCACAACAACAAAAGTATTTTGAGTGTTTAAAGCAATGACAATGTATAGGATCAGTGTTAAATTGGAAGAGCCCAGTCTTGGAAAACCTTCAGAAAGTCAGTTATAATTACTTAGATATTAGAAGAAGGGAATTATCTTTTCTGGTACTGATAAGAATGATCAGTAGAGGATAGATCGATGAATGTGTAGAGAGGCAGAAATGATAAGACTTTGAAATTGACAAATGAGACTTTGGTGGCAAAATGGATGAGACATCTTATATAACCTCTTGCTATCTGTCTTCTGAATTATTATAGTGATAGTAGCATCAATATTGAGAGGAAAATCAGAAGGACCTTATCAATGGAATATATCGAGTGTCAAATCTAGCTGAAACATCCAGTTATAGGTATTCAATATTGAGTTTGAAATATACATTGGGCTTCAGAGGAAGGTTAGTCTGAGTAAAAATAGATTTTCATGTCAGATGTATAAAAATGGCTTTGAAAGTTAGGGAAGGAGAATGTAGATGAAATTTCCAGGGACAATATACAGCAAGGAACAGAGGATAAGGGCTTCTTCACTTAGGGTATTGGAGGAAGAATGAAAACCTGAAAAGGAACTATAGAAGTTTAAGGAAAGATGGATGGAGGGAATTTATATTCTGCATAGTAGCAAACATACTACGTAATTTAAGAAGAGATAACTTCACCAAGAGCACTGAGAGTTATTGAGATAACTGCATGTCTCGTGGTTCTTTTATTTATTCATAGCTGGTGTCATCTTTGCTTATTGTGATTAGCAGTAGTAGTAGCTGCCTTTATAAGGCTTCCATTTCCCAAAATAAAAGCAATAACAGTTCCCACTCCAGAAGTTTTCATATCAAGAGGAAGTTTATAATTACACCTTTTGAACCTAGAGTGTTC
>LOEQ01014405.1:0-18110 GCA_001685075.1 Bramus lutescens | reverse complement strand
ATGGTGGCTCACAACCATCTTTAATGAGGTCTGGCGCCCTCTTCTGGCCTTCAGGCATATATGCAGACAGAATAATGAGAATAGTGTATACATAATAAATAAATAAATCTTAAAAAAAAGAATGAAACTGGAGAAAATCTGTGAATTTGAAGAAAGTTTGCTTTGAATATGCTATCAGGATAGTTTTAGGGGAAAGAGGAAAAAGAATAAAAATAAAGTTTTGAGAATGATGTTCCCATGTTGTAGTCAGAGACCATGTTGATGTCCACCATCTATGCTGCTACCAGCAACCAGGAAGTTCATGAGCCACGCTTGGCACAGGTTGCTGTGGGTAAGGAAGCTTCTTTTGCAATGTTATCAGTGGCTGCAGACTCACAACTGAAACGAGAGACATTGAAGGCTTCTGTGACAACCCTTCCTTTCCCTGCAAAAGAAACAGTCCAAACAGGCAGCTATTGAAGAGAGTCCTTCAAAACTGTGATAAAGCTGTGGAAGTGTAGTTCTTCACCATTGATGGCTTCTGTAGGGGATGGTGAGGGGCTTAGTTAGCTGTAAAGGGGTGGTCACAGAGAGTTTAACTATGAGTACATGGGCAACACAAATTGAACTTGCATATTTTTTCTTTCTTTTCTTTTGGGAGGGTGGGTGAGGAACAAGGATGAGAGGGTAGACCTAGGAGAAAGGGGAAACAAATGTGATCTGGGTGCATTGTATGAAATTCCCAAATAATTAATAAAAATAATATGTTGGGGGAAAAGAGTGATGCTAATAATGGGGTGGCATCATAAGAGCAAATATTTAGATTGTGGGGATGGTGGAGAAGACCAGAGAGAGTTTATTCAATAAGTTATAATGAAAAGAAGAGTCGAAAAAGATTCCCAGAATCATAAAGCAAATAGCCTGAGGGGTGCAAAAGAGGCTAGAAACAGCTAACTAAGACATCCTGAGAACCAAGACTAGCTAACAAAGAGAGGGAAGACACAGTTAAAATGATGAAAAAGAAACCACTGATAGTATCACACCCAGTAGAGCTGTCCTTCAGAAATGAAGGAAGGATTGGGCTTTCCCAAATAAACACAAGCAAGAGAGCTCATCACCACTAGAGTTGCCTGAAAAGCTTCTGAAGGGTCTTATTCAAGCTGAAAGAAAGATATTCTGGTTAGAATCACAACCAGTAAAAGCAAGCAGAGTCCAACTTGAGCTGCTGTAGTTCTGTGATCCTGGCACGCAAGCCCTTCATAGCTTTAGCAGGAAGGCTACAGGGCGGAACTCTGGGAGTAAGTGGAAGAAATGGGAATTGCTTTTTAAAGCCATTCTGAAAGCATCCTGATGATATTGGTGAGATGTATGTAGAGGCATGAGGATGCCATAAACATCAGAAAAGGACCCATTCCTGAGCGCGGTCCTCTGATAGGTGGACGATGGCATGAGTCCCTGTTCTCAAACCGATGTACATACAGATACACACAAATTCATGCATGCTTGCACACACACAAATTCATACACATGTGCACACAGATAAACACGCACAGATAAAAATGGTAAAGTATTCTACCTTCTCCTCAACTTAGAACAGTAAGTTTTTAGAGCATAATGAGAATTCACATTGTGAAATTAGATGTGGGAACGGTTGGTTTAATAATGGCTTCTTTGTCATCTTAACTCCAATTATGATCTTGATTCTGTTTTAAGTGTTACATACATGAGCCAAATATGCTTTGGAAAACATGGGTGAGTTCCTGTCCTCCCTGGCAGCAGTGGGAATGCATTGTTATACATCTAACTCAGAAAATAGAATACAGAGTCCCTGATCCCTCAGCTGAGATCTACCAAGTTCCTCACGCAGAGGTCCTAAGTCACACTTACCACCTGGCTCTGAGTGCAGCA
Organism: Bramus lutescens; assembly: GCA_001685075.1. Lineage (NCBI taxonomy): Eukaryota > Metazoa > Chordata > Mammalia > Rodentia > Cricetidae > Bramus > Bramus lutescens. Next base: position 16,223 of record LOEQ01014405.1, on the reverse strand, counting down.
GAGACACCTAGTCACTACTGACAGACAGCAGGACTCATGATCCCTTTGACGGGTGACGATCCTCTGGGTTCTTAGCCAGCTTCGCTGTTTTGAGCCACACACAGGGCAGTCTAGATGCTTCTTGGAGGATATAGGGTAATATTTCCCCTTATTTCAATTTAATTAGAGTCATCTTTAAAAGGTCTAACATCAATGAGATATTTGTATATTTTTCATTTGATATTTTAAATAATTATTTCAGGTGGTACTTTTAAGCCTTTGTGGGTTTTATAAGGGAATCTAATAACGTCTCTTGGGTGGTGATTATCACTAATGTGACATATTTGGGCTTAGCATCATAATGGACTCCTTTTCAAAAGGAGTGGGCAATCCCTGTTTTGTTTAACTGCTAAGGTCATCATCACCAGGCAATCTGCACAGTGTGACATGTGTGGCTCTATGGGAAAGCTTAGCAAGTCTCCTTGAGGGCTGCTCTGAATGAAGATTCTCCTCTGAGCGACATCAAGGGGCACACTTCTTTGTGAGTCTCCCAGAACCTGAGAGTGGCTAAGAGCCTCATGTGTGTTGATAATTTATATATAAAATATTTTCAGTGTTTAAGTTAAAACAATCTACTCTTTTTTGTGTGTGAGTAGAGTTCTCAGATGAATTTGAACATACTGGGGACATCAGACCCCACAATGACCCTCACTTGCCTTTCCTCTGTGCCAGTGGGATAGCGGGACGTCTACATCTCCTCTGTCCTGCACCATCAGTAAGTGCTGAGAAGTACTGGGCTGAATCCTACCCCTTAGGCCCAGGGGACCCTGTGGAAAAGGGGACGGAAAGAGTGTTAGAGCCGGGGGTGGAGGATGGCCAGGAGAGCAGGACCCTCTAAACCAACCGAGCAAAAGTTCCATGAGCTCACAGAGACCGAAGCAGCAAGCACAAGATCGGCATGGGCCTGCCCCAGGTCCTCTGTGTATATAGTATAACTTTCAGGTTTGGTTGTGTTTTTCGTTTTTAAATGGGACTCCTGGATGTGTGAATGAATGGGTCTCTGATTCTGTGTCTGCCCTCGGGCTCTTTTCTTCTGGTGGTTTGCCTTTTCCAACTTTGATGTGTTTTTTTTCCTTTTGCTTTATCTTCTTATATTTATTTTACTATGTTTTGTTGCTGTTACATAGAAGTCTATTCTTTTCTAATGAGAGACAGAATTGGAATGGATCTGGATGAGAGGGGAGGTGGGGAAGAACCGGGAGGAGCAAAGGGAGGGGAAGCTGTAATCATCACACATTGCAAGAGAAAATAATCTATTACTAATAAGAGAGGGGAAAGAATTCTGTGAGGAACTAAATGACCCGTCCAATGTCCATGGGAATTTGAAGTGGAAGATTAGGAAAATCCTTAGATTCTTAATAGGTCCAATAAATAAACTATCACTGAGTCTAAAGAATTTGTGAAATCAACTTCAATTGTGCTGCTATTATGCTCTAAATAAGTGATAACGTTAGGTGTTGATGGGCAAACAGGCTTATGCATGGTCTACGGTATCCCGTCTTCCTCCTCCTGACTTGCTAATAATTGACCTTTCCCCGCTCATCCTAAGGGAGCAAGGCTGTGAGGAGGCCAGAGTCAGTGCCGGATCTCCTGGACCTGGAGTTATTGGCCTATGTGAACTGCCTGATGTAGGTGCTGGGAACCACAGTTTGGTCCTGTGGAAGAGCAACAATTCTCTTAACTTCTCAACCTTTTCCCAGCCCCACTGAGCTATTTTGATACTGTAAATTCTGCCCCCTGTCTATAGTGGACAGCATGGGGTAGTCATAATGGTAGACATAATATACAATCCAGTGGGTTCAGTGGGTTCAGATACAGCTAGATGGATTAGATGGTCTATGTGTGTTCTACTTCACAATGTCTTCGATAAATTGAATCAGGAATGTACCCTGAGCTTTTAGTACATCCTTATCCTTCTGTATTAAATCTGCATGGCAGACTCTGTCCTGTCCTTAAGGAAAGCAGTCATTAAGCTGTGATGAACTTTCAAAAGTTATGTAATCAGATAAAATAAGAAGAAAAAGGTATTACAGACTTGATTATAATTAAACATATAAGCACCACTAAACAATTGGATTATTGAATCTAAATTCCATAATAACATTTTCAATGGTTTCAGATATTAACATAAGGCGTGGGTTAAGTAAGAAGGATTTCATTGTTGCCAGGCCAATGGAGGCTGGATACTTACATTTAAAAAAATTTATTTTTCACTATGTGTCCTGGTCAATAAAGGTGGTCTTTTTAAAGTTTGGTTTCTATTTTTCAAGTTCCTAGTGCCAATGGGATTGCGACATTGACTGATTTATAAAAAATAAATGTAACAAAAAATTGAAATCATAGTCTTCTGTGTTTGCAGTAAAAGTCTTTGTAAAGGATATCAGTGTGTCAATGTGGTTAATTTTGAATAAGCTAACACTGGCAAATATTGTTTCTCAGACCAGAAGAGGACTATCATTCTTTTAAAGAGGATTGCATGTGCCCTGAAGAAGTGGTTGCAGGTCTTGGCCGTTCTCTGAGATTCTACCTGTCATAATGTAAGCTCTCCCAACCACATCCCGAATGCAGAATCATCACTTCTGAACCTATGTCTTCCATGATTTCTTTAGTACCATGAGAACAGAGGCAGCGCGCACCTATAAGTCTAAATCATTCCATAGAAAATTCCAGAAATAGTATTACACGTTTTTGGCTCTCAGTCTTATTATTCTGCACCATAACAGGTTACTGCTTTGCAAATGAGTAGCGTATTATTTCTGCTGTGGTCTTGTGGTCTCATATTAATACATTTTCACAATGGAAACCCGATGGGTTAGATCATTTTCCTAGGTTTGTATCCCAAGGGGTATCTAACCTATGTTGTTTATTTTAATTAAATTACCACATTTTCCATGTGATTAAACGACTGGATAATGAAGACTTATGGGACTGAGTTTTAACACACTGTGCATTAATATGAGCAATGGGGAGGAACATGTGATTTTACTTTAAAATCTTTTCGTAAAAATATTTCGCATCCCCCATTTCTTTTTCCCTCAGAGCAAATGGGAGTTTCAGCACTGAGGAGCTCATTAGAGCAGTCTAACACTCTGGCCATCAGTGAGTAGAAAAGGGCACCTTTGAAGCGATTGAAGACCCTGAGACACGACTACAGACTCTGGGGATGGGCCAGGGCCCTTGGAGTAATGGTGATGGCCATGCCAATTCTCACAGGTACAGGACCACTTGAGACCGTGGATCTCCACACGTCAGGTGTACTATCCATCAGCATCGCAAGCCTGTCAACCCACCGCCACTGCCGGCTCTGGGAGATCTAATAGGAAAATGGAATAGAATTTCAAAATTCCAATGCAGAATTGCGGGTACAGTCTTCCTTCTTGTCTCGGTATTGCCACGGCAGCTTCGAGTAACAGCTAACTAGAGAAAAGCAGCACCGATGGTGTGCGCCTCCCGACAGAGGAGTGAATCTTGGTGCTCCTGACTGCGCAGCTGCGTGCTTTACTTCCGACCTATGGGGGAATGTGACCTTACCGTGAATTTAACAGAACAGAACGTAACGAGGAGGGGGCAGTAGGGATGCTGAAATTTTCCTTCGTATGAACTCAGAAATAAAAAGAGAGCCTAGCATTATTTAAAGTTGTGCTCTCCTTTTGCAATATTGGGGAAACATTGAAAAATAACAGGAAAATATCTTTTTTTTTTGCGTTCTTTTCCATGGTTGAGAAATGCTGCAGCGCAGGGATATTAGCACAGATGTTTCAGGCTCCAACTCTCATGCTAAGAATCAGTGTTTTAAGTCTGTATAATGGGCTGTTACTATGGGTCCCACAGGATTATTCTGATTAAGTGAAGAGGCATCACCAACATGTCCTCAAGGTCCCATACAAGACACACAGTAAATACAAGGACCCTTTTTTTCTCCTTTTGGCACCTTCCACCATATGCAAGCATCACCAAAGCCAGATTTTTATTTTCATTTTTAAAATTTTCTCCCCCTTTTAAAGCCATGAAGTATTTAACAGAAATACTGCACTCAACTCTGAGATGGATAAAACGCACACATTTGGACTATTAACTTTCTAGTTAAGAGATTTATTCCCTAGCTCGTTAAAGTATTTTGAGAAACATGCTGTTGCATTTAAACATGAAATCCCTCTCCCCTGCCCTTGGTGAAGCTCTTCCAGCTTCCTGTCTTCAAGCGGGGAAATGATGAGGTTGAAAGCATTCTGGTCTCAAGACGCTGACATCTCTGAGCCGACCACGAAAGTTCATTAGACTTCTCATAAAAGCCTCAGAACCTTCAAATGCAAAACATTTGGGTAAAAGGCTTAGTCAGGGGGCAGGATGGATGCTGGTCTCTTTGTTGTGTCATTTGTCAGACCTTGATTTGTGGAGAGCTCTCTCAGATGCTGTGTGTCCAGGGGATCTCATTCCCTGGTGTTCATATTCCTTCTGCCCATGATTCAAACCCCTGCCCCCACCCCCGGCTGCTCAGCGTTGTAGCATCATAGCTACTTTGTCTGTGGTTTCTCCCCCTCTTCAAGGCATCTTTTCATGATTTAGACGCCTGGGAGGGAAACATAGAGTCTGACTCACTTAGGGGAACTTCGATTTATATTTTTAACAAATATTTGCCCCAAACAATATCAGCAAATCATCATGATCTTAGTGTGTCTTGGGCCAGAAATAGGTTCCAGCTTGACCTCTTAGTATAAATAGGTCGGATCTCATTGTTTGTAACCATGGAGAAAGCTGGAGTCTACAAACATGTACACATAGGGAACTTCCCCCAGGGAATGTGGATGACACTAAAGAAAAGATAAATTATATTTAAAAATGCTTCTCAGATTGGATGGCTCTCAATACATGAGTGCTTTACACACTTGCCTTCTTGGAAGCAAAGAATGCCTTTGGTTGTCTGCCTGTTCTGTTTGCTCACAGAGGAAGATCCACATGGATCACATGTGATTGCCTCAACTTGAAAGAATTTAGGACAAAACACAAACATGCAGTCCAGGGAAGCTTGTAAATCAGTGGGTTTTCATGACTCCCTACTATGAGAACAGCACTGCAGAAGCGTACTAAAGAGACGGGGACATGGAAAACTAGACGATGACAAAGGACAAAGACGCAATGCTGCCAATGACCACATACTGCTGCACACATACCCTTGCCAAGGTCATTGCCTTCTAGGGTAGTGTCTAGAGGTATTGTTGCATATCCCCCCCACACACTGTAAACTGGGGTTGCTGGGGGCAGCCGTGGTAGGCTGTGAGGAATGCCTTCTTGTATCTGTTCTTCCTGACTCTGAAGTGTCACCTTAGCTAGCACTGGTGTGTGACTCCTCGTATATCTCAGTGCTAGATATTTCTAGAATAGTGTGTGTGGTGGTTTGAAAGAAAATGATCCTTAAGGGGAGAGGCACTGTTAGGAGGTATGGCCTTGTTGGAGGAAGTGGGTCACTGTGGGGGTGGGCTTTGAGGTCTCTTTTGCTCAAGTTTCCCTCAGTGTGACAGTCAGTTGACTTCCTGTTGCCTCTGAGTCAAGGTGTGAGACTCTCAGCTCCAGCACCACATCTGCCTGCATGCAGCCATGCTCCCTTCCATGATGATAATGGACTGAACCCCTGAAACTGTAAACGAGCCACCTCAGTTAGGTGTTTCCTTTACAAGAGTTGCCAAGGTCACACTGTCTTTTCACAGCAGCAGAAACCTAAGACAGTGTGCCTTCGCTTTTCCTCCACTGACATCAGGTGGGACTTCAGGAGCTTCGGTGAAGTAGCTAATGACCACACCACCATCTTTACACAAGGCTCCACCTCCTATTTCAACAATGTTCTGTACATTGTCTACCAGATGGCACACTTGAGCCCCATAAGAGCATGAGGAGGAGGACCCCAAAATGTGACTTGAGCTCTGTTTCACCCCAGCCTCAGGGAGGGCTGGAGATGGAGGCTTTGTGTTATAGCTCCTATTTCTCTTTCTGCTCTTGAGAGATAATAGCATAGATGGGAAGGCCTGTGGATCGGCCCTGTGTTACCCACCCCTGATTTCCTCCTCTTTAGAGAATGCTTCCCTAATCCTCATGCCATGTTCCTCGTCCCTCTTACTCTGACAGGAGCTGTCACATCCCTGTGACTTGGCATCCAGGCTGCAGTTGTCTCTAGACCTTCATCTTCCCCAGAAACCTAAAAGCAACTAGCAAGCAAGGGTGTGAGCTGTTTCTCGACAGTGGCTGGTGAGTGATGGCCACAGACACCCAGGAGTGAGCAGGAGTGATGTGTATCACACAACACACCCACCTGCACATGGGAACAGCTCTGGCCAGGTTTCAGCTCGTAGGACTTTCAGGGCTCTGGTATTGCCTGGCACTGTTTCCTTTGTGGAAGAAGAGGAAATGCTTGGTCTAGCTTACTTCTTCCACCTCTAGGGTAGTGGCAGCATGGCTCTTTGTGCTCTCTCCTCATGCAATTGCTCGTTGTTAGTCAACGTTACAGGAATTTGTTTATAGTGATTGCATGTTCATCTCCTTATTGGATTGTTGTCTCCTAAATAACAAGTCCATGTTATGTCATTGGTTTATTCTTAAAGTATTTCATTCTCACTCACTGGCACATAATTCTATAGCTTTTGGGGACAACAGGCACATGGAAATAGTTGGGCTTCAGAGATGGTTCAGTCAGAAAGATTTGCTAGGCAAGCACAGAGGCTTGAGTTTAATCCTTACCGCTCAGGTGACAAGTCGGTCATGATGGTATGTGCTTAGAACCCCCAACTAGGGAGGCAGAGGCAGGAAGATCTCTGGAGCTCCCTGAACAGCCATCCTAGTCCTTGTAGAGAGTTCCAGGCCAATGAGAGACCCTGGTTGAAGAGAGCAAGGTCATCCTGTTGTGTCTAAGTTTGCACGCAGGTACATACCTGCACTCACACATGAACACATGCACACATATGCACACTCACAGATGTCTGGAATTTCATATATTGAACCTCTTTATTTTCTTCACTTTCTGAGCTAAATGTCAGGGTTTGCTAGGAACCATGTCTTTTCTAATAACTATGAGAAGTCTGTTTCCTTACTCCAAAATCTTGGCTTCTTTTGCCTAAGTAGATGTGGCATCTCACTGAACGACATTTGACTAAATTCAGACAGAATTTCTTTTCCAAAATAATATATAGTACAGCGTGAAAAGTCACTCTGCAGTGCGACTCTCCAGCTGACACTCAAGTCAAGGGATTAAATATGATTTTAATCATGGTTAATGGCTGGGCTCAGCTTAAGTCTTTCAGTGCAGTGTCAAGGTCTAATTGTCTTTATTTTTAGTAGAAATATTGAGAAATATAAATGAGGATGGCTGAAAATGCAATAGGAAGTTTTAATGGGAGGAGGAGAACCGTGGATGAAAGGGGATGCTTCGCTGGATTGGAGCAGAGAAGGAAGCAGAGCCAGGGGAAAGTCTTAAATGCATGCTTCAGGTGTGCATATCAGGGCCTGCTTGCTCCCTCTGTTGATTTAGAGCAATTTCTTAGCGAGACACAAATAGTACATACACAGGCTCATTTTAAATGACGGTCATCTCACACTTCATTTGGCCTCATTTATAGCTTGATGGAGAAGTGGTTCCATGTACACAAAGAATAGAAGTTTTCAGCTGGGCTGGGTAGAGAAGGCCTGGAATTCCAGCTACTTACAAAACTGGCACAGCACTGTGACAAGTTCCAGGCCAGTCTGAGATACAGAGTCAGTTTAAGGCCAGCCTGGGCAAGTCTGTGAGGGTGAGAGCCCATTTCAAAATATGCAATAAGAAGATGGTTTAGGGAGGTAGCTCAGTGGTAGAGTGTTTGTCTAGTACATTTGAAGACCTAGGTTCGATCCTTAGTACCACCAGGGGAAAAAAAAGAATGTCTGGTTTATATCTAGCTCTATCATTCTAGTGTGTATGTGCTACAGAAAAAAAAATGATTTTTCTCAGCTGTTATGGGGCATCCAGCTGTGGAATTTATAGGTCTATTGCTCATGTTCCCTCTTTGCATAGCATGCCCAGTTATTAACTGATTTTTCCCATAATATTTATCATTAATCATACCTCTGCAACTAGATGTGCATACATGGTGGGATTTCAAATACAGAGCTAAAGGCATGCAAATTCTTGTAGGTCCAGTTCTGGCTTTGCATTATGCATGAGAAGACACACTTGCCCATGCAGAGTTACTGAATTATAAAGTAAATGCAGCATGCTCATACAGTCTGTGAAGAGCAAGTGATGAGAGGGATTAGCCAGGGGCAAGGCCCTCTGCTGTCAGGATGCCAAGCTGCAGGCTGGCACATGCTCCTTCACTGCACACTGCCTAATTGAGAGAGGTATCAGTGCAGTAAGGAGTGCCAGAAGCAGAATGCCAATCTGGTGAAGCAGTAATAGATAGATGCCATTATGCTTCGTTGGATTATCTGCTGAAATACGACAGAACAAAGGTGGCCATGGCTTTGGCTATGTTGCTGATAGGGAGATGAGAGAACTGGCTCAAACTTTGTAGTCAAGGCAGAAGAAATCCAGAAGACATGTGGTTCTAGCTATTCAAATAAGGGCTCATTTGCTGAGGCTTAAATAACCATACTCAATATGCACTTTAGCCTTGGTGCTTTGCATTGGCTGATGTGTGTATATATGTATATGTGTATGTTATATGCATGTGCATGCTCATATATGTGCATGTATGCTCAATATGTCTATAACTATGTATAAATGTATGTACGTGCATATGTAGACACATGCTGCACATATGTATGTATATATGTATATGAGTGCATGTCTGTCTGTATATATAAGTGGGTATATATGTGTAAGTATATATATTATGTGTATGTGGGTATATTTATATACATATGTATATGTATACATGTCTATATATTGTCAGAACAAGCAAGAATAAGAGTCTCGAATGGCAAGGTGTTGGGATGACCAGGGATGAGAAATAGAGAAAATGAAAATAAAGATGAGAAGTCAAGACAAAAGCAATAGCTGGGACCAGGAGGTCTTGTATAAGCAGATGACTTATGGTAAGCAAGTTTATTAGAAAGTACTATATCATATAAACCATTTGTTGGGGGAAAAGTGGCCAAGGACAGCAGAGAGCTAAGTCAGACAGTGTTCTCAAAGAGAATGCAGGATACCTCAGATACAGTTGCTAAGGATTGATAACCACAGCCTGGGCAGAAGAGTTGGGTCCCCAGAGACTGCAACTTTCACTTTTCCGAGGCACCTGATTCCAGCCTTAAACAGGCCTTGCCAAGTCCGTTCCTAGACAGGGACACAGAATGAAAGTTCCCTTTGTCATTCCATCAGGGCTCTGAGAATGTCTTGTGTCTGTCTGGTTTCCCACAATATGTGTGTCTGTGTGTATATGTATGTATGTATGCATATGTGTGTGTGTGTGCAAATAAATAAATGTAAATACTAACCTTCATGCTTTATTAGTGCTCTTAAAATTAAGCAGAATGAAATGAGTCTTCTCCTCCAAAGTCCTTTTCGGTAATGCTTTGTCTGCAAGGATAACTTGTAACTGGTCTTGCTCGGTGTTAATGTGAAGGAAGAGGCCTGAGCAAGCCACAGCATCATCATTCAGTCCTATGCACTGCGCAGAACATACTGGCCCATGTTAATTAGCCACCAGTGAAAGGCAAAGCGCTCAGAGAGACTGTGAGAAAGGGACTTGGTGATCTGAGAATGCTGGTCAATGCACAAAAGGAGAACTGTCTGTCACGAAACAGTGAAGTATGGGAAATCAAAGACTCTGGTTGGATTTGGAGACGGCGTTGTGGAGAGAGGTGAAAATCTAAATCCTCTAGTGTTAACTTACCAAAAATACAGTTTGAATTGGTCTCTTTGAGGTTCCACAGGGGGATAATGGTTAGTAGATTTCAATTTTATTATATAGATTGTTCTTTTGTATGTATTAACATTTTTCAGGTGAAAAAAGTTTTAAATTTTGTGTAAAAGGAATTAGCCAGATCTTATTTTTTTTGTATGATTAATGTCCAATCAGTGACTAATGATCAGTGTTAATTCTGGAGAAAACATTCAATACCTTAAGATGAAATAAAGGTAAAAATTCTTTATTCTGTCAAGTACTCTTGCGCTATGGTGTGCATCATGTTCCGCACCATGTTCCCGGCAGTTTGGAACCAGTGAGTGCCAAACTCTTCAATAGCTCCAATCATAACTCTTATCTTCCTTTCTTCTTTCTTCCCTCTCTTTTCTCTTCCACCCCTTCCTTTCTGTAAGCATTTATGTTTGCACAGAGGAGATTGTATTAATTAAGGCTGAGAGACTTTTTACCCGTATAGACTCACCATTGATTGAATAATCTTTAAAACACTCCTCATATATGAATCATGAACATTAGCAAGCTTTAGTATTATGTGATAATGTTTCCTTTTCTCCAGTAAAGAAAAGGAATATCTGAATATAAACAGAAAAGTGAAAGCCACCTCCTGTCTTAACATTTCAGGGTATGTAAACATTCCCGATATTAGAAAAGAAGTCTCCATACTGGGAGGGAATAATTGGGGACTTAAGGAAGTTGATAGGAAACTGTGGTCCCCCTCCTCCGTTACGAAATGTACTATTTACCAAACTACCTGGCTGTAGCTTCCCGGGTTGAGCACCAGTGTAAGACTGAGCGTGCTGCAAGATACTGGAATTCCCAACCATGTCTGGAAGTGGGAAGCTAATGTGTAAGAATCCAAAAATAGGTAGAGTAAGCAGCTATGGCTATTTAAATCAGGGGTGAGTGGTTCTGGCATTCATTTGGACATCTTTGAGCACCCCGGGGGTGTTTCCTGCATGTTTGTGTCTTTCTTGTCTTTGGTAACAGAAACAATGGGGAAAGTACATCCTTGTTCAGGCCTCATGGCCTCTTTCAGACACAGAAAGGGGCTGGAAGTCTTTGCGATAAGCTGTAACCAGAGAGCAGAGTTGCTTCTGAGTTACACTCACAGGGGCAAAACAGAATCCACTCCAGAAGTCAGGCATAGTCCCCATGTTTCCAGCCCTGAAACTACGTTTGGCTTCAAGAGGTGTCTTTCTGAAGGCTTGCATGGACTGTGGAAGTCAGGAGGATTAGCCTATGCAGGAAGAGGCTAGTTCAGTGAACATGTTTTGCTTTCTGTGATCTGTAATTAGATGAATAGATACAAGATGTTCTTAAAAGAACCCAAGGAATTCTAATGACAAAACCAAATACGATGTGTTTTGAGCTTTGTGCTAAGGACTGGATTGAAATATTTCATATTTATTTCTTCCTTTATTTTTTATAAATGAGCAAGGATTGGGTAATTAAGACAACACTTTAACGAGTAAAGAAAGTGGCAGAAAACATTCACAAACTCAGCTGTTACAGACAATCCCTTGAGGGGGGGGATCCTCTGAGTTACTTCAGTCTCTTTCAGGGTTTCCTTTGTTTTCCTATGTTTGTTCATTGGAGGCAGATCTCTCCAGCAGTTTCTTGAATATTCACTAAGCTTGACTACTTGTCCTTCCCAGATAACTATGTTATGATGTCTCGTACTCTTCTCTCATTTATTCCATTCTTTCTGGAATTTGACATTTGATCTGCTAAATAGGGAGGAACCGTTACAGTTTGTGTGCCTTGTTAAACAAGGAGACTTGAGTAGGGGCTACATTGCTGCCTTCACCGTGTTCTATGTATAAGGACTTTGAGCTTTGTTAAGTGAAGAAATCCACAGATCTATCACAGCCTGTAACCGGCTTACTGCTGTGTGTTTGCTAGGAAGCTATGAGCTGGGTTTGAATGTTTATCAAGTTTTAACTTATTCTCATAGTAAATGTAGCTCAGGGGATTTCCTCAGTTGAAATTTTGGGACCTTTTGAGAAATAACTGTACTAATTTCCCTGGTTTTGGACCTTTAAATCATCCATGAGTTACTGACCTAGTGAAACAATTATCTCTATTGATCAATGAGAAATGGGCTTATGGATAATGAATTAGGAATTTCAAAAGTCTGTCAATTCTTGTTACTTTTCCAATCACTTGTCTTTTTTGATTTTTAAATTTATTTTTGGGGAATTTCCTACATGAGTATTTACTGTATTTATATCATTTCCATTCATCCTTCTCCTCCCTCCAACTCCTCCCATGTACCCACGCCTCTCAAATTCATGATGTCTTCTTTAATTATTATTGTCATGGAGACAAATGCACAAGCACATGTACACAAACATGCACACACACACACACACACACACACACACTACTGATTCTACTGTTGTTGCTCATATATGCTTAGGGCTGACCATTTGACATTACATAACCTATCTGGAGGCTCAGCCCTAGAGAAGAATGATTCTTCCTTTCTAACTAGGCACTGGCTGCCTGTAGTTCTTCATCTAGGCATGGTGTCTTATGACATTTCCTCCACCCATGTTAGCATGGTAACTGATGTGGTAACTGATTATTCAGGTATTGTTTAGGAAAACATATTGTGGAGATTTCATGGGGGAGCTTCCAGTCATTTCTAGAATGTCTGGCCACAAGCATCATGGTCCTCTGGCTACAGGCATCCTGGTCCTCTGGTTCCTACAGTCTTTCCACCCCATCTTCCATGATGTCCTGAGCCTTATGTGAAGGGGTTACATTAGAGATGTACCATTTCGAGCTGGGGGATCCTCAGCCACATATTCTCTGCATTTTCAATGCCACAGAAAATGATTTGTTAATCAGTTTTTCTTTTCTTTTCTCTTGCTTTTTGGGTATAGGATAATACAAATGTAAGGATCTTACATTATTTAATTTTTCTGGTGCCTAAGTTACCTGTGTCAAGATCATTCAACAGTGACATATAATCTACCACACCTATTAACACTGAGCATCCTTTTTAGGCACATATAGTCTGTACTTTGTTGACTTTCTAAAGATTTATGTGGCTGCTTAAGAAAAGGAGGTTGTTCAGGACTTGAATACTCCTGTGGGTTTATTGTGCATAAAATCCCGAGATTTAAACATTTATTGAAGCGATTTTGTGATCCTTCGAAGCAAGTTATTCTTGGCCGCCTTTTAAGAAAGTAAAACACACTTGTGGTCTTATTTCTACTTTTATTCCTACCTGATGTCATCCTTAAATCGGACAATATCCTCTAGCCAGGAGGTTATAACCAATTTCAAACAAACTTGCTAGGGGCCTCTCCTTCCTGCAGACATTCCCTAACACAGAACCTACAATAAACATGCTCATGGCTCCGTGGCTCCTGAACAGAGCTGGTTCTGTTTGGGTTTGCACAGCCAACACCCAACCTTGGTCTACTGCATAGGACTATGAGTCTGGACCATTATTTCCCCCAGCAAACCCTCAAATGGCATACATAGAGACAGCTACGGAAGCAGATTCAAGCAATTGCATGCCGATGTACTGGGGATATAAACAGAGTGGAATGGGAGATATTTGAAAGCAGTTCTGTTGTTAGGCAGGCAGAATACACATAAGCAGAGTTAGATCCCTAAATCTGTTCCATTATTTCAGTGAGTCCAGTTGAAATCATAGCATAAGTTTACAAGGAGAGAAATTAAAAATAAAAGGAACTTTGATAGATGTCACCTCTTCCCCTGCCAACTTCCCTCGGCTTTGCTTTCCAAGTTTCTCTTCTAAGGCAGACGATTGTAATTCTTTAGTTAGCTTGCACTTGAGACTTGTTTGGGGTCTTTGTAAACAGTCATAATTTACATAAAAAGAAGCTGCAGTTTCGTTTTAAGCTGTCTTTCCAATGAGGATCTGATTTAGGTTTATGAGGACAGTTATCAAATGCTAATTAAATACTGATGAACGAGGAGGGAGGCTTGGTGAGGGCAAGAGGGAAGTATAAAAATATGTTTTTCATTTTTTAGATCATAGGTGACAGAGGAAGGGTTGGGCATGGCATTTGTAATTGAGATTTCCAGCTACCTTGAGCTGTCATATGGGGCTGTGCTTGGGATTGTGGACACTGTATTGCCCAGCAGTAACTACGTGAAGAAATAGATTCCCCCTACCTTTTTGGAATTTGGGTCTCTTAGATATTTATAAAAATCTGAGACTACCAAACTAGCTTTGAAATTAGTTGTCCAAAATATTATTTATTAAGAAAGGATACATTTGAAGCATGCTATCTTCAAACCTACCCTTGTCATCCACAGGGCTGATTGCATCCCTTCTAATTTTTCTCACGTTTATGTGTGTGTACACACTTGATTGAATCTACCTTTTTATTCTGAGACCCAAAATATGGCCCCTCATCACTCTCCATTTGTGTGATTAGAGCTGCATATATTTTTCTCTGTCTCTTCTTCCATCACTTTATCCAGAGAGCTTGCCCTAAGGACTTACATGCTGGCTTTCTCCCAAAGCAGATCATCTGGAGTCAGAGATCTTAAGAGTGCAGAGGTAACTTATCTCCAGGTCTCCAGACACTTTTCAAAGATGATACAGTGAAACAATGGGGCTGGGAAAGGGGCAAGTTTGAGAATCGTCCGGAGAGATACAGCCAATCGGTACAGGTAGTCTGGCTCATGTCATTCTGATTTTTCCCCTTTAACAGCGTGATTATTTCAGTCTTGACTCTTGCAGTGCATTTCTGTGTTTCTTCTTCTTCTTCCATGCTGCGATAGATGCAGACAAAGGCGAGAAGTGATTTATTTTTATTAAAGTTATTATTTAATATTAAGATTCTTGATGAATGAGTTCTTATAAAGTTCCTCACCATACAGGGTAGAAAGGGAGGGAGAGGGGAGAGTAAAAAAGGGGGGAGGAGAAAGGGGGATTTGGAGGAGAATATAAGGAAGTAGGACCTCAGCAGAAATGGCGGTCCTACTGTGTGACTGCACAGGCCAGGTCTTTTAGAGGCATGCTGAGCTGGAATCTCACACATTGTATCATATTCTTTACCAATAGCAAAGCACCAGCTCATTGGAAACTCATCAAATCCTGCTTTTAAGTCCAGGCACTAAGGCCAGCAGGCGTCTCTCAGCATTATACATTTTCGAGTTTGTAACAGATTTGGCTCTTCATGAAATCAATGTCACTCTAATAAAAACTGTTTTAGAAGAGCCAGAGAGATGGCTCTGTGGTTAAGTATGTGAATTGCTTTTACAGAGGACCTGAGTTCAATTCCCAAGTCAGACAGTTCACAACCACCTGTGTAATCTCACAGGTGATTCTGACCTTAGTACTTGGGCTCACATGCACCCTCCCCACCCCCAGACTCACAGTTAAAACTAAGCTAAATCTTCCTAAAATTCAAAACATTTTAACACTTTGGCAAATATTCTTATTAGAATTATCCAAATATCACTTATAAAAATTGGTATACCTCATTGGATGATTCTGGAAAATAAAAGCATAAGCCTCACAGTGATGTAAACTTTGCAGTCTTAAAATACCCACCTTACAAAGATTTTAGAAATAATTCTTCAGCATAAAATGCTTGTCTTTTTCACAGTGATCTAGGCTACATTTTAATGTTTTGTTTCTTTGACAGTTATTGGCACTTTTGGAAAGTAGTGAGTTAGGGTCACTGCCGTTAAACAATTTTCTGTTCAATCAAAGCTGTACAACATGATGACTGGTATTGTAAGTTTGTTTTTGATAA
The DNA here is from genome assembly GCA_001685075.1 of Bramus lutescens. Taxonomy (NCBI): domain Eukaryota; kingdom Metazoa; phylum Chordata; class Mammalia; order Rodentia; family Cricetidae; genus Bramus; species Bramus lutescens. Next base: position 550 of record LOEQ01014405.1, on the reverse strand, counting down.
AATCCTGGAATATCTATAGTTACATAAATGTGAACATGTTTAGATTACAACAGACTTGCAAAGTACTCATGTTAACTGGTGTCACTAAAAACTTCTTACCAGTCAAAGTTCAAAGCGGGAGCCCCTAAGTGGCAAGGAGATTCTTTGAAAATATCCATGCAGCACCCGAGTTTTTTTTTATCTTTTGTTTCTGCCAAAATAATTCCTAAAGAGGAAAGACAATGGCAATTTTTTTTATAGGGTGAAGCCCTAAAATGGTTTGCACAGCAACTCACTTTCCATTGGCCCAAATTGAGTAACATGGCTACATCTGAGTGTGGGGGATACTGGGAAATGTAGTCCATGTGTGTTCAGGAGAAAGAAGAAATGGGAAAAATAAGTATGGAGGCTACCTACTACAATGATGAGGCAAGCAGGCCTGCTTTTCATCCCGCCCAGCTCCTGCATGGCTAGCTTATACCCCGAAATAACAACACACAAAATGCCTGGCCCATTTTATTTAGCCTCTTCTTGGCTAACTCTCTAATCTTGATTAACCCATATCTAGTAA
>LOEQ01014404.1:614-18111 GCA_001685075.1 Bramus lutescens | reverse complement strand
CCCCCCAGAGAATTAACATGTGGTCTTCCTTTCCATCTCCACCCCTGGGGGGAGCTGGAAGGCCACTCAGGAGCACTTGTATCCATTAAAAGTGGCCTTTTTCTAATTTAGTTTGATTTGGTCTGATTTGGATTATTGCATTGGCGGAGAGGTTTATTTGGTCACAACAACTTTTCACTAAGCCCATAAGACTCATTCCCTGGATTTCATCAGTGTCTATTTTAATGTCTCTTTTCATCTCTAATTAATGAAGATGAATGCTAGTTAAGGGGCTGAAAATAAATGACTTCTTAGTGTTAAGATCTAAGTGGGTGTCTTGGTTACTTTTCTATTGCTGTGATAAGACACCATGGCCTGGTCACTTAAAGAAACGGTTTGATTCCAGGCAATTCAGGGAGTGAGTGTAGACCAGCATGGTATGGAACAAGGCATCAGGAAGGCAGGTAATAGCTGACAGCTCACATCTTGAGACACAACTATGAGCTGGGAATGACAGTGACTTCTCAAATCTTACAGACCTCCCCCTGTGACACATCTCCTCTAACTAAATCACACTTCTTAATCCTTTGGAAATAGTTCCACCAACTAGAAACTAAATATTCAAATATATGATACTATGGAGGCCATTCTTGGTTAAACTATCAAAGTTCATTCCCTGGCCCCCTATAGGCTAATAGCCACATCATAAAGCAAAATGCACTTAGTTCAGCTTCAAGAGTTTCTGTAGTCTTTCACAGTCTCAACATAGTTTAAAAGTACAAAGTCTAAGTTCTCCTCTGAGTTCCAAGGCAATCTCTTAAAAGTAACCCCTTTTAAAATCAATATCAAAAGCAAATGATATACTTTCAACATACAATGGCACAGAATAAACACACCATTCCAAAAGGGAGAAATAGGGACATAGTGAGTACATGCTGACCAAAGAAGAATTGAAACCCAGCAGGACAAACTCCAAATTCTATAGTTATATGTTTAATGTCAGAAAGCTTAGACGGTTCTAATATTCCAACTTTGCGGACTACAACACACTTCTCTCTCCTCTGTGAAGCTCTATGTGGTGGATATACTATGGCGATGGAACCTCTGACACCCTGGGATTTCAAATATAATCCAGGCTTTATTTTATAGGCTTACACAGTGACCCCTCTGGGGCTCTAGGCAGGGACTCATTCCCTGTAACGTGTGGAGGAAGGTTCTGAAACAACTTTACTCCTGCATCCTTCATGACTCTAAAGTCAGAACCACATAGGTGTTACTTCCAAGTTCAGCTGGGATGAATCCTGGACTCCACCTTGAATCATATCTGCACAGCTTCTATTGTAGTTGCCTTTTAGACACAGAAATTTCTCAGGCCTTCCTTTGTAAAGTTGGAAGGTTACCTGGGTGGAATTTTGCATTCCTCCATTCTGCTTCGAAAAAGACTTGTCTTTAATCTTCTCATCTCTTTAAGCATACACTTTGGCACCAGCACTAAGTTTCTGGTGCCTATTTTTGTCTGCATTCTGCACAGTTTGCATTTCTTTTGCTCCATTTTTCATTTTCATGATAGATCTGCATAATAGTGATTCCCAGTATCCATGCAACAGAGTCAATATCAAGGAAATCAATCCATTATTTTTCAATTTTGCCCCAGGAATATTTTTGGACATGACAAAAGGTAGTCATATTCTTTTAAAGAAATTATTTCTTTTATTATTTGTGATTATAACCACATTATTTCTCTGTTCCTTTCCTTCCTCCAAACCATCTCATATACCATTGCTTGATATTTTTCAAATTTGTGGCCTCTATTTTTTTGATTCTTTAGCAAAATATTACAGAATGGTTTCTATCCCAGTTTCTGTTATTGTTCTTCAGAATCTCTTGAGCCAGGCATCCATAGTCCATGAGGTTCTTAGCACATCTGTCTCCCAAACTTCTACTAGGTTTGACTATTAATCCATGCTTATTGCATTTAACCAGTTTCGTAGTTCAAAGTATGAAAGTCTTCCACACTCACCCAAAAACAGTATGGTCAGATGTGTCACAGCAACAGCCCATTCCCTAGCATCAATTTCTGTCTTAATTACTTTTCTGTCACTGAGATTGGACACCATGACCAAGGAAATGTACAGCACTGAAAGTTTCTTTTGGGCTTATAGTTTGCCATAACAGTCATGGCACAGAGCATGTGGCAGGCAGACAGGCAGACAAGCAGAGTTCTGGAGAAGTAACTGAGAACTCACATTTTGTGAGACTTGGGCTGCTGCCGAGGACCATTTCTGTGTCTGTGGTTCTACAACAGCAGGGGTCTGTGTAGACTCTCAGCCCTGTTGCCACCATACTGATCTGAGTGGCCTGTGCTTGCACCCAGGATGTTGCTAAGGGCCAGGGCCTGTGGCCAATGTCACCTCGGGGGTTAATTGGAACCATGCATGATGCAATCAGAGGGCCACACTGACCTGGCCCTGCCGTTTATGGCCCTTTGCTGGAAACTGTAGCAAGAGAGCTGCCCCAGCTGTTGGTCCAAGGCTCCAACTCTGGATTCTGTTCTGTGCCATCCATCAGTGTTCCCATCTCTGTGCCAGTACCATGCTAGCTTTGTTGTGTGGCTCTGTGGTAAATTTACTATTTTTATTTTTTCTTTTAACTAAAATAAAATATTATTTTAGGTATCTGAATCTTTTCTGTTGGACCAGGGCATCTTTTCTTACTGTTTTGGTCATTTATGTATTTCAAAGATATTAATATTTTACTATTTAATGTTTTGTGATTTTTTTAGAAGAGTAATCCAAGTTTAGCTAAAGGTGTAAAGGTAACTTGCTGTTGTAGAAAAGGTGGTGGAAAACTTTAAGTTTTGTCTGAAGGTTATGGTCTACTGCTGTTGGATATGGCAAACTCTAAGTGTAGCTGACTGTAGGTCAGTCTTTGCTCACAGACTGTGTTGTTAAATCCCTTAGATGACTAATTATTGTTTGTCTTGATAAGATGTATGTAGCACATTGACTTCTTTCTATGTTTACAGTTATTCAGTGAACTATTTGTGATGCACATTATGGCTTAATGCTTATTCAGAAACAATATTGCTCTATTTTTTTCTGCCTTTGTGGAGATACTTTCATTTTCTCAACAAATCAGTCTTCTAAAATTGATAGTTTATCATTAGTAATCATGGAGATTGTTGACATACTAGTGACCCCTTATAGTCCTACATATTCTAGGAATAAAAAGTAATAATTTCCCAAGTGAAATTCGCTTATTTTATTTTTCTTCCTTTTCACTTTTTTTTTGGGAGGGCTGGGTTCGAGATAGGGTTTCTCTGTAGCTTTGGAGTCTGTCCTGGAACTAGCTCTTGTAGACCAGGTTGGCCTCGAAGTCACAGAGACCCACCTACTTCTGCCTCCCGAATGCTGGGATTAAAATTGTGTGCCACCACTGCCTGGCTTCACTTTATTTTTGAGATAAATTCACAATACAGACCTTAGGCTAGCGTCAAACTGGCAATCCTCCTGCATCAGCCTCTGGAGTGCTGGAATTACAGATCTGTGCCATCATGATTGATGAGTTTTGTTTTTAGTCAATAAGACAAGATGAGATTGTCTTTTAAAACAAGAGCACAGGTTTTATATTTTCAATAATTTCTTCATTGCACACTTCATATCTTTGTTCCTCAGGCTGTAGATCACAGGATTAATGAGTGGAGTAACTACAGAATAAAACAGAGTCACAAGCTTCTGCATTCCAGCTGTATGTTCAGATGTTGGGCTCACGTACATGACCATCACTGATCCATAGAAAAGAGAAACCACAGTCAAATGGGACCCACAAGTGGAGAAGGCCTTCCTTCGTCCAGCTGCTGAAGGAACCCTCAACACAGCTCTCATAACCAAAGCATAAGACCCCATGATGAAGAAAAATGGAATAAATAAAAGTAGGGAACTTAAGGTGGAACTAGTCGACTTTATTAAAGAATCTTTCACACAGCTGAGGGCTAACAGAGGACCTGGGTCACATAGGAAATGGTCGATAATCCTGGACCCACAGAAGGACATCTGGGAGATGATGATGATGGGAACGGGGAACCAGAGGAAACCAAGCACCCAGCAACTGATCACCAGGATGTTACAGAGGCGCCCAGTCATAAGAGCAGGATAGTGTAGAGGCCTGCAGATGGCAAGGTAGCGATCAAAGGCCATAACTGCCAGGAAAAAGCATTCTGTAGAACCCAAGGAGAAGAAGAAATAGAACTGCAGGAAGCACCCAGAGAAGGAGATGACCTTGGTGTCAGAGAGGAAGTTGGCCAGCATGTTGGGGACCGTGGAGGTGACATACCAGATCTCCAGGAAGGAGAAGTTGGCCAGCAGGAGGTACATGGGGGTGTGGAGTTTCTGATCCCAGCGCACAGCACAGATGATGGAAGCATTGCCCATGAGGGTGAGGAGGTAGACAACAAAGAATAGCACAAAGAGGAGGATCTGCCCTTCCCTGGGGCAGGGGAATCCCAGGAGGATGAAGCCAGGGATGGTGCTGGAGTTGCTGGGGCTGCTAAGGGTTTTCATCTGTTGGTGAGCTGTAAAGGAACTAGAAACTGTCAAATGCCAGTTTAAAGAGAAATTAGAATGAAGAAATGTGTTTATGTCATCTTCGGGAAATGCAAACATTTACTTATCCATTGTCCCTGTTTTGTTTAATCCTGATCCCTCATGTTTGGCATAGTTTTGGTCTGTAGAAGACCAATGATATCAGAGAACATTAGTACAAAGTCACAGAAGTTTTCTTTTGTGTAATGAGTGAACTAGGTACAAGATGTAACTAATATTTAATTTAGTAAATCATAAAGAAAACACAGGTATAAGTATGCAGACTATCCCTCCCTGCTGTCACATGTCTGTTTATGACATTTCTTCCTCTTTCCTTACAATTTAATGCCATTTAAAAGCTGTTACTTTTAAAAAGTTGTTCTTCATTTTCCTTGCTTCTGTTCTTTCCACAAATAAAATCACCCTGATGGTTTTTAGGATGGTATCTTTTGCTCAGTAACTTTATGATATTTTCGTGGCTCTATATCTTATAGGAATAAAGTATCACTTGTTAAAATCACTCTGTTGGGGATGAATATTTGGTTCTTTTCCAGGGCCAATGACTCTTTTGTCACACATCTTTAGAGTACTCATCACTGAGTTGATATTCTACCACTCCTCCTGGTTTATGTGAATTCTGTCATGGTCCCTCTCCAGTGTGATGTGATGATAGAGGCTGTGCTTTAAAAAGTTTTCTTCTTCTTTCTTTGCTACATTGGGTGGCTCTGTTTTTGGCAGTACTATTTTTTTTCAGAGTAAATGACCACATTAAACATGTTTTGCTTTCAACAAAGAATATTCACTAAATGATCGTGAAAACTGTCCACTGTTTTAGAGGACAGCTTTAGTGCATATTTAATCTTACAGCCACTCTGGGAAGTTTAATATCTATGGAGATCAGCCTGTAATCAGTATTATGATTTAAACTAGGTTTTAAAAAAATTCTTTAAATCCATTTTCTTTTATTGACAACAAATTCTTTTCTCATACAGTATATCCTTACTATAATTTTCTCTCCCTCTACTCTTCCCAGTTCCTCTCACATTTCTTTTCCTCTGGATCCTCTCTCTTTCTGTCTATCATTAGAAAAGAACAGGCTTCTAATAAATAACAGCCAAGCATGACAAAATAAAATATAATAAGATGAAACAAAAGCTATCATTTTGAAGTAGGACATAGCAACTCAACTAGAGGAAAAGTGTGCCAAGAGCAGGCAAAAGCCAGAATCCTATTCTTTCTCCAAGACAAGCGTCCCATAGTAACACTAAGCTAAGAGCTATAGTGTGTACACAGAGGGTCCCCATGCAGGTCCTGTGCTTGCTTCTTCACCATCTGGGTGCTCATATGCACTCATTTATTAAAGTAGATGCTTCTTAACCCCACTTCTTGCATATGCCTATTCTCAAAGAAGATTACTTAAGGGCATAATTCCAAGCAATAAAAAAATAAATAAGGAAATGTTGCCATGGGTTCCTCAATTCCATTGAGAAGTTAATTGTTTCTAAGTCATTTGGAATCATCTACATTTTGCCTGTTAAAAAACCTGCAACAAGAACTCAGAAAAAGAACCAATGAGAGAGGGCTGTGGGATGAGAACACAACTCACAGTGACTGATATTGTGTGGATGTGGAACGGAAACTTTTTGAGGAATATTCATTTCTGATATGTTGATTCATGTTATCTGATATGCATTGCAATCTATCAATTTTGGGATTAAGACATTTAGATTAATTGCCCAAAATAGCTGCATTTTACTTCTGTTAGGCATGCTTCCAGCCATCAAGAGTACATGTAACTGAAATATAGAATCAGTGTTTATTATATTGTCTGAAGTAGATATTTGATTCTTTGTGTTATGAATATAAGTCATCAAAGTTCTGCTCCCAGTCCAGACATGTGAAATCTGGATTCTGTAACTTTTGCTATAATATTAGTTTAAGTACCTTGAAAACTTGAAGATGATCTCATCCTCCTCCCCTTCCTCTTCTTGTTTTTTTCTCCTCCTCTTCTTATTTCTCTCCCTCCTGCTCCTCCTTCTCCTCCTTTCTCTCCCAACTAGTGCTTGACTCAAGGCAGAGTGACTATGGATGGTTATCCTCCCACAAAATGGCTTTATGTTTCTCTAAATTAAATGACCACAATTGTCTTTGCTTAGTAATACTGAACTTAGATGTTGAACTTGGTTAAACTTTATATATAGGACATGCATAAGGAATATGAAAATACCTTCTTTTGATTGTCTGCCATATAATATCATTCAACATCAATTTCCTTTTAATGTTGATGTAATTATACAAGGAGTCTGACAATAATCTACATGAAAATTTCAAAACAGTAAACCTTCAGATGAAAGACAAACTACCAGGAGAGAAGGAAGTCAATGCATTTTTGAAAATGGGATTAGTAAACTTGTCAATATTTTAGAACTAATAAAATTTGCATGAAAGATTTTTCTCTCTGACCTTTATCCACTTCTGGATTTTATCTGACTTTAGTGACAGCGGGACTCTGGGACTAGTAAAATTTCCCAATATTTTTATCGGTTTATATCCTAATTTATGTCTTTATTCATTTTAGTGCCTTTGTCATTGGAAGAACAGATCCTGTCTCCTGTGTCATAAAGTTATGTTTGCTGAATGTCATTTCCACTCATATTTTAAGGACATATAATTAGAGGCTGAGACAATGTTTCAACTGTCAAACTATACTGCTTTAGAAGCTAAATTTAAAATAAGTATAAAAATTCTAATATATTTTGTATTATACCATTGTTATTCAGGATGAGAATATTAAAATTGTAGGTATTTTTAAAGAAATCATTTAACTACTTTCTGCTCTTTGAATGGGACTGCTAAGGAAAGGAGAGCTGATGTAAGGGGAAACTTGCTATAACATATTCTAAATTTCATAAGGCTAAATGAAATTTTTTTATGTTTGCAGGTTTAACATTAATTCAGAGATAAGTTAATCAATACTCTGAAAGTCAAATAATTGAATATTTTGTCAAGGTAGTTGCAGCATAATTTCCAGGATATTCTAAAAAGTTGTAGTTTAACGAATTGCTTTGCTAACAATTTAAAAACATTTTCAGTATTTCTTTTAATACTTTAATGGTCAAGAACCCACACTTATTTTAATATTAGATGCCTTTCTCCTTATTGACTCTCTCAGGAAATCTATCAATGTCCTGCTGTTTCTACTGTGAAAACATGACTTGTGTTCGTCTCTTTTTCCCCACTGTCATTTCCTAAACTCACATGCTCACCCTTCCCCTCCTGCTTCTTCAGTAGCGCCCTTACTTCTGTTTGCCTTTCTGTGTTTCATTTTTCTAAACAGTATCATAATATTTAAAAACCAAAAGTGCAAACATGTTTGAACTTTGAGTCAACCTGTTCCTTTTCAGAACAAGACTGTTAGTTCTCACAGAACTTTCTTAGTAATGAAATGTGTAAGTGATTCTCTGTTAGCCAACATTGATTTAGTCAGCCCACATTGTTACTTAGCTTATATTGCTTAGCTTTTCTATGACAAAGATGTTTACTCACCACGGATCTGAGGTGGAGTGATTAAATGCATGTTGAACTAATTAATAAAAAAGATTAGGGTTGGGGAAGATTAGCTTGGTGGAGAATACTTGCTTAACTTATGCAAGGCACTGGTGTGCATCCTTAGCAACACACATACAGAGATACACAGACAAACAGAGACAAGCACAGACACACAGAGAGACATACACACAGATGCTCTCACACACTCTTTCCACAAGTCTGGCAGATTCCCTTTCACTGTCTAAAGATATTGTGAGTACAGATATAAATAACATCATGTTTAAGAACTCAGGATATTTGGAACATTAAGTATCTCTTTGGGGAATTTGTTTCCTTGTTAATTAGTCAACCACAGAAAAGAAGTTAAGTCTGAATGAATGAGTCAGGCTGTCACACAGTGGAAAGAAAAGCAATGCCTGCATATTTTAATTTTTCAAAGTCTTAGTGCCAAAGTCTATCATCTCCACAGCCAGTCCAGAGTTGTGTCACAGAATCATTTTGTCCTTTCGTTCATTTGTACAAATACAGCAAGGGGATAGCATGTTTGCAATGCTGTGTAACTATTTGTTAAAAAGATGTTTTAAAAGGATAATTATTCATATTGAGACTAATAGTATACACTTATGTTTATTAGAAAACCCCCTGAAGCTAAGGGTTTTCTTTATTTGCCATAAGAAAACAATACCATGTCCTTAGCTCCAATGTGGCATGATTATGGCAATCTAAAAGGCTATGAAAGGATCCTGACCAGAGTTCCAGCCAGCAGAAGCTTAAGAAACATTGGTTGTCTGTCAGAAATTCAGACAACTATGGATAGAAGCTATTAGATTCTACAACTACATTAATATTTTATTTTCTAAAGCTATATCACCTTATTACCTGTATCATAAAAGGGAATCCAAGTTGAATTATCTTCAAAATTTGTCTTTTTATTCTTATTTACTTAGAGTATGGCAATGGTTTGTCTTGTTTTCTTCTTTTTTGTAAAGAAAAAGGAGCTATGGCAATAGGGAGGAGAACACTTACGCTTCTTCCCTGAGGGTGTAGGGTTAGAAGTAGGGCCTGTCTGTTGATCGTTTCTCCAGGCCCTTGAGGATCCATTTACTGATTCTGGAAGAGCAGCGTCAGGGGACAGCTCTGTGCTTGTCACTCGCTTTCCTTAGGGGCATGCCTTAATTTCTGCTTCCTTTTCTGTGTTCAAGGTGATATATTCTGTGTTTCAAGCTTCTTACAGAAGTTTAATTAAAAGTAGGTTAATGATATAATTGATTAGTTGATTGATCACCCAACAACCCTGCTTATAACTCCTGTAAGTGCTTATTATACAGTCAATAAAAAAATCTTTCCATCCTGAAAAGAAGAATTGCATTCATCTAATACTCACAGCTGGGCTTCAGATTTGTCTGTGCTTGTCTGACACTAAGGTAACCTGTGCTGTCCTCTTTTCCAAAAAATGTAGTATTTTTACTAATTATTTGAGAATTTAATATCCTTATTTTATCATATTTATACATACCCCACTCCTTCCCCTAATTCTTCCCATGTCCATCTCTATATTCTCACCTATATTTTCCTTAAATTATTATTGTGTCATATACACACACACATACACACACACACACATATATATTAGTGTTGTTTGTGTTTTTTTGATCACCACTTGGTTTTGGATAACCAACTGGGGGCTTATCTTTGAAGAAGACTGATGTTTTCCCTCTTTTAGCAATTACTAATTGCCTATAGCTCTTCATCTATAGGTGAAGTCTTGTTGATATTTTATGCATTAACATTGTTACATGAACTGGCATTTCCATTCTGTAGGTTCTGTTTAGATAACTGTATTATTAAGATGCTATGGTTGTAGCTTTCCTTCCTAATATCAAAGATACACTCTAATGGCAGACAGACTGGTCTTCAGGCTTTTACAATCTTTCTTCTCTCTCTTCTGAGATGTCATCTGAGCCTTAGATTATACCTATGGGATTTAAAATAACCTTACAAAAATCAGTAGCCTTTTTATATACCAACAGCGTACATGTTAATAAAGAGATCATGGCCACACTCTCATTCACAATAACCTCAAAGAAGATACAACATTTAGGAATAAACCTAACCAAGGAGGTGAAAGACCTCTACAATGAACACTTTAAATCTCTGGAGAGAGAGAGAGAGAGAGAGAGAGAGAGAGAGAGAGAATGAATACAGATCAGATCAGATTTAGGTACCAGGAGTTGGGTACTGCTGTGAGGAACCTGATCATTTTTGGTTTTTGAGGATGTGGAAGACTTTGGAACTTTGGAATAGAAAAATGGTTGAATGCTATAAGCAGTGCTTAACAAACCATTCTAATAGGAGCCTGGAAGAGGGTAATGTGAAAAGTAATACAGATTGTGGAGGCCCAGCTCATGAGGATTCAGAGTAATAAGGTTGCTATCATCAGGGAATTTTCTTCTTGCAGTAGATGATAATTAACATTGAGACCCACAACTAGTCATTGTACGGGGAATAGAGCCCGTGGCATGCTCAGTCCTAAGTGAGATTTATCTTACATTCTCTGCCCCAAGATCTGGAGGTATCAGGGTAGATGGGACAGAAAGATTGTAGAGCCATATATTGTAAGTGACTACAAGAAGAAAATACTTTCTGGATACACAGGGCAGCTGCACATACAAGCTCACACCAGTTGTGACAGCATGCACAAGACCTGTGCAAGAACAAGTCAGACCAAATCCTAGTCTGTGGGAAAGTGTTGTCTTAAAGACCTGCCCCTAGATGAGGAACTATTGACAACTGACAGGTCCTGGGGAAGAAAAGTTAATATTCTTTATAGGTAAGACCCTGGGTAAGTCAAACATAATCCAGGTTAGGCCCCACACCCAAGAGTATTTGGGAAGGGCAAATACTGTGGTTAAGGAGAACAAGAGGCTGATGGTGTGGGTGTAATCCAGAAGAAATTGGTAGAGGCTAGTGAATATGATCAAAATAAATGAAATTCTCGAAGAATTAGTAAAATTATTAAAATTCCTATTTGTCCACATTTTAACAACTTATGGTCCACTAAACTGGGAAGTATATAAGAAGTGGATGTGTTTCTACACCAGAAGAGGGCCCAAAATTCAATTAAGATGTGATAACCAATTAGGCCTCTAACATATGAGTAGATATCAAAGGAAGGTAAAAAAAAATTGCAGCCAAAAATGTCCAGGTTCACACAGATTCACTGATAAATTTTGCCAGACCTTTAAGGAAGAGCTAACACCAATATTTTACAGACTGTTTCACAGATGAGAAAGGGAAAGAACACTGATAAACTCTTTCTAAGAAGCCATTATTTCTTGATATCAAAGTCAGATACTTCAACAACAACCACAGCAAAAAGTTGTAGGCTAGTTTGCCCTAATAAGCAAACATGGAGAAATTGTCAATAAAACAGTTTCAAATCAAGTCAGATAATATGTTAAAAAGATCATTCACAAATCAAGTTTGTTTTATTATAGAGATACGGCAAGTCCATAAGTATATCAAGTAAATGAACTCTGGGACAGAAATCATATGATTTTCTGAATCCATGTCAAAACAGTTTTTGAGAACGTAGTGTACCAAGTGATCTGTGTCCTCAGCCCACATGCAGTTTTCAGTGGTCTTTAATTGGTGGGAACATGTTGTATCGGTAGGGAAATACATGGCATGTTGTATATGTGTGTTGTATCGGTAGGGAAATATATGGCATGTTGTATATGCATGTTGTATCACTAGGGAAATATATGGCATGTTGTATATGCGTGTTATATCGCTAAGGAAATATATGGCATGTTGTATATGCATGTTGTATCACTAGGGAAATATATGGTATGTCTAATCTCTGCTTCACTTTAAAACAGAGGACTAGAAAGTTGGATTAAGAAAAGACAGTGGCATCAATGTCCTTATGAGCATTTGAGTTTCTCATGGTATTCTCATGTCATTTATCCCTGAGTTCAAGTTTTCTACTTTTTTCCCATTTAACATGTTTATTCATTCAAAGTACTGGCTCAGTTAAATCAAATCATTTGAGTTGATGGTGTAGCTGAATCATAAAACTATAGGTAAAATGAAGGATTTATAGAATTTATTTAAAAGATTCTGATTTAGAAAATTTGGAAAAGTTCTTATAAACCTCAAAGAATCGACCCTTTCAAAAGTACTTAAATTGATCACACCATTTTAGAAGACAGGATTCTAAATTGTTAAGTAAAATTTTGGCTGAAACATGATTTAATTAGAGTCAGGAACTCCTTTACATCTGCAAATCTGCAGCTCTGTGCCTTTACTACCATTAGCGCAGAAAGCATTGGGTCAGAAGAGCCGTGTGTAAGTTGGCAGTTGTTAGAGGCAGAAGATTATAGGGTGAAGGATTAGGTAGTCATCTTTATATGAGACGAATATAAGGATATACAAGACATTTAGCTCAGTAGCACCTACTGAATCTTGATTTGTAACAAATAGCATTGTTTAGTGTTGCCAGTTACAACTGATGATAAGGCATATAGAACCCCCATCAGTAGAGTGATCTATATTTACTGCAAAGATAAGTTTCCTTGATGTGAGTGAAAACCACACTTACATGTGGGTATATTTAGTGCAAATGCTGTTAGCAATTATCCTGGTTTAGTAAATTTCTGGCTGTAGATTCCCCTCCAATAACCCTGAATGACTACACTCACATTGAGGAGTTATCTAGGTTTCCATTTCCAGATGTGGTCTCCATCTTGTTGAGAGGGTCTTAAGTTTAATAAGAAAGATGTTTGTTTCTGCCAGGTGATGCAAGGCATAGCTACATCTTAGGGTTATCCTGCCATGCTGATATGGTCACTGATGTGGTTTATAGGCGTCATAGCTGGATAGAACTATTGGTTGTGTTGTTCCTTTGGAAGACCACATGGTACTCTCTGGTACCATGAAAGCTAGTTCTCAAGGAGGAGGCCTTCAGGTCAGTTCCAGTTCAGTGGTGTCTGGGCCCTGATTCTGAAGTGCACAGTATCTTCAGCAGTAGAGGCCAACTTTCCACTTTTGCGGAGTAACCAAGGGCAGCAGCAAGAGGCTACTGTTGGTAGTCACTTAGAAATCCTTGGTCAACAACTCAAAGGAGGGTTTCTCATGTTTGATTTTTTTTTAGGATGTCTTCGGCTCTTGGAAGGAGCACTATTAGCCCAGAATAGAAAAGTTTATTACAACTATACATATATATTTATACACTAAAATGAATGCATTATGTTTTTAAGGCAAATAGTTAATAATACGGTCCTTTGTGGCCTTTAAAGCCATCTATATTGTTATTTTGTCCACCTCCCTCTTTATTCTGCATTTACTTCTCTTTCTTTTTGTTAAAGAGTCCCCTCTCCCATTTTACCTGTTAGATAACTTGTATCCTGCTATTCTCCCTTTCCCTCCCATCTTCTCCTCCTTCCCCAAAGAGCCCATCTTTTCTCACTTCACTTGTCAGATCACACGTTTCCTGCCTTTCCTTTAACCCTATTCTTACCTCCTCATTTATTTACTCCCCCCTCTTCCTAAGGAGTCACCCTTTCCCATTTTCCTGATCAGATTACTTGCACCTGGCTATTCTTCTCTCCATTGTTCCCCAGCATCCCGTCCATCCTGTCAACCGTCCGTCTTACTTTCCTGCTTCCTATGTTTACTATAGACTATACTCTTCAGAAGATTTGAGCTAGGAGCCTCCAATAAAAGAAAATATGAGACATTTGTCTTTTGGAACTGGGTTACCTCATTCATTGAATATGATCTCTTCTAGTTCCATCCATGTACCTGAAAAATTCATGATTTTATTTTTATTTACAGATGAATAATGTTCCAAAGTGCATATGTCCACATTTTTGTCATCCATTCATCAGTTGTAGGACAGTTAGATTGCTTCCATTTCCTTGCTATTGCGAATAGAGCAGTAATAAACATGGCTGAGCTGTATCATTGGAGAATGATGTTGAGTTCTTTGGGCATATGACAAAGAGTGGTAAAGACAGATTGTGTGGAAGCTTTAACTTTGTCTCTGAGAATTCTCACACTAATTTCCATGATGCCTGCACCAGTTTGCAGCGACAAAGGGAGGGCCAGTTCTCCCACAAGGGGTGGGGTGAGCTCTCCCATTCACATGGATATTAACATGGCTGTAGGTGACTCCAGGGCTAGCCCAGACCACAGGATTCTCATGGGCTTGGGTGGTAACATGGGGTATAGACATCAATAAGGCCCTTGGCTTTATAGGGGACCACTGACCCACTCATGGTCCTTAGTTGCTGCATGGGTCACCAGCCTCTGCATGGCCTTAGGCAGTTGCACATGCCACTCATTTTCACTTGGTGAGCCGAGCGGCTAAGCCCGAGGACATTACCAACGCATGAGGCAGCAGTACAGACTGTTTGTGTCCACACAGGCTTCAACACAGCCTAGGGAAGCAGCCTGTACCCATGACACTAACATGACTTCCAATGGCATTTCAGTCCATAGTGGCCTTTTGAGGAGGTATAATCCCGAAGAGTGAAACTTCCTTCATCTCGGACCTTTGCTGTTGCCCAGAGTCAGGGGGATCCCATGGCCAGATGGCAGGTTCAGCGGTTCCAGTCTGCATCTGCATAACCTCCAGGATGCTGTATACCATCCCTCGGACCGTCGAGTCTCCAGTTCTACCTCTTTCCATAGCTCATGTCCTGCTCCATTTTTCTAGCTTTCCCCACTCTGCATCACATATTTGTTCTTTGTAGTGGTGTCTGGCCTGCCTCCCTGGGATCCTCAAGGGCACTGGGCATTGTTTGTCTGACTTCTCTCTGTAATGTATTGTAAGGTCTGGAGTTTAAATGTCTCCAACATTGTTCCTTATCTGACAGGATTGCATTGCCTATCTGGAGAATTTTATGGCTCCATATGAATTTCAAGGTAGTTTTTTTTCTAAACCTTTACAAGGAATGAGATCAGGATATTGAGTGAGATCATTTCATGTGTGTAAATAGCTGTTGGAAGAATGGTCATTTTAACGTCTACCAAGACATGAGGATGGGATGGGTATCTTTCTATTTTCTACTCTCTTTCTTCAGAGGTCCTGTGCTTCCTTGGTTTGTTTTATTCCTAGGTCCTTCGTTTTCTTTGAGGATATTGTGAGTGTCCTTGTGTCCATAATCTCCTTCATATGTTTGCTGCTCATGTACTAAATGCTGCTGATTTGTGGAGGGTGATTCTGTACCCTTTCACACCGTGAAATTTGTTTATCAGGAGTTTTCTGACAATAGGATTTCTGTGATTGCTGATGTATAATATCATGTCACCTGCAAAGAGGGATAGTTTGACTTTTTCTTTCCCTCTTTGTATCCCTCTATTTTTCTTCTTTTGCCTTATTGCTCCAAATTGTAGTACTACAAGCACAATGTTGAAATGGAGTGTAGATAGTGGATGCTCCTGTTTCATTTCTGATTTTTTCAAGGTTTTCTCCATTTAGGATGATGCTGTCTGTGGGTTTCTTCTATGTAACTTTTAGTATGCTAATGTTAGTTCTCTCTGGCCATACAATAACCGTGTCTTTTACCATGTGTAAACTTCAATATTATGAGGTACAGTTTATTAATTGTTAGACTTAGTGTCTGTGTTATTGCTATCATCTGCAGAAAGTCTTTTTCTGTGTGAATGACTGAAGGCTGTACCACTAGCACTAGGTTTGTTGGTTGCAGGTAGCATCAGAGGGCTAAGGTCAGGAAGTCTTCTTAGGATGGAATGGCATACAGTATGTGAGTCCACGGAGAAGTGGGGTGTTGGTAACAGTAAAGACAGTACTAATCAGAATGAGCCGTAGAAAGGGTGTGAGACCCTGGCTAGGCCTGAAGATCAAAGGGAGTGTAGGGGGATTAGTTTGAAGGAAATCACCAGATTGGACCTGGCCACAGGAGGCAGTAGTCTGGGAAGGCTTGGAGGTTAGATGTGGTGTAGTTAAGTGGAGTGGAGGAGAACAGGGAGAGCAAATGTAACTTACCTGAGCCTGTGCCATGTGTTGTGGCTACAGGGTCTCTGGTAGTAAGTACAGCTGGAAATGGGTGTGGGTGGGGAAGGACTCAATTTTCTTTGAGGGGCTAGCCACTGGGAGTTTGACCATGCTCCAGAAAGTATATGGGCAACAAAAATTGGACTTGTGGGTTTTTGTTTTGTTTTGTTTACTTTCTTCTTCTTCTTCTCTTATTTTGCAGACAGATCTGGGAGGATGGGAAGTGCGTGCAGTTTGGGTGCAATGTGGTTTT
Organism: Bramus lutescens; assembly: GCA_001685075.1. Classification (NCBI taxonomy): domain Eukaryota; kingdom Metazoa; phylum Chordata; class Mammalia; order Rodentia; family Cricetidae; genus Bramus; species Bramus lutescens. Next base: position 1,727 of record LOEQ01014404.1, on the reverse strand, counting down.
GATTACTGTAGCTCTAGTAGGTACAACTTGAAATCAGGGATGGTGGTATTTCCAGCATTTCTTTTGTTGTTCACAAGTGTTTTATTCTTGTTTTTTCAGTTTTTTTAGGTGAAGTTGAGTAAAATTCTTTCAATGTCTGTAAAGAATTGTGCTGAAATTTTGATAGGGATTGCATTGAATATGTAAATTGCTTTTGGTACGATGGTCAATTTTAGAATTCTATAAATTCATGAGCATTGGAGATCTTTGCATCTTTTGCTATCTTCTTCATTTTCTTTTACTTGCTTGGTTAGAGTTACCCTAAGGTATTTTATATTATTTGAGGCTATTGTGAAAGGGGTTTCCTAATTGATTTCTCAGTTTGTCATTTGTACTTAGGAGGCTACTGATTTATTTTAGTTGATCTACTATTCAGCTACATTTCTGAAAGTGTTTATCAGCTGTAAGTGTTCCCTGGTAAGATTTTTAGGGTCATTTATGTGTACTGTCATATAATCTGCATCTAAAGAAACTTTGCCTTTTTCCTTTCCAATTTGTACCTCTTTGATGTTCTCAAGTTGTCTTATTGCTCTAGCTAGAGCCTAAACTGCATTATTGAATAAATATTGAGAGAGTGAACAACTTGGTCTTGCTCCTAATTTTCGTGGAATTGATTTGAGTTTCTCTCCATTTAACTTGATGTTAGCTATAGGCTTGTTGTAAATTGCCTTTATTATGTTTAGGTATATTACTTTTATCTATAATCTTTTTATCAAGAAGGAATGTTAGATTTTGCTGAAGATTTTTTTAGCATCTAATGCAATTATCATGTGTCATTGCTGGTTTCTCTGTCTTGTCCTGTCTGGCAGCCGTTTCCATATAATCACTCAGAGGATTATATTAATTATTGATACTTGAGCAATTGATATAGGAGGGTCATCTCTCTATGCGTTACTTTCACTTTCATTGGTTAATAAAGAAACTACCTTGTCCTTTTGATAGGCCAGGCCTTAGGTGGGTGGAGTAGACAGAACAGGATTCTAGGAGAAAGAAAGTGGAGTCAGGCAGATGCATGAAGTGCTGGCCCAAGATGGATGTGGGTTAGAATCTTCCTGGTAAGCCACAACCCTGTGG
>LOEQ01014403.1:1332-13814 GCA_001685075.1 Bramus lutescens | reverse complement strand
GGAGGTGGAAATTTTTAATAATAATAATAATAATAGTGGAAAAAAGAGAGAAAGAAATTTTGCATAAAAACGACTATGAAGCCATGAAAAAGCATAATTCTGCCATTTGTGACAACATGGATAAAACTATAGATCATTATGTTAAATGAAGTAAGCCAGGAACAGAAAGACAAGTACCACACTTTGAACTCTTTTGTGGAATCTGAAATAGTTGATTTCATGGTACTTGAGAGTATAATAGTTGTATTCAGAGGCTGAAAGAGTAGCAAGAAGGGATGGGTAGAATGTTTATCAATGGGAACTGAGTTGTTTTTAGATAAGAAATTGTAGCATGACATTGTACAATAAGGTAAACTTTATTCAAATAATTAGGTACTATATATCTCAAAAAGAAAAACAATTAAAGAATTTTTTAATATTTTCATCATAAAATAATGATGAATGTTTAAGATGATGATTATATTTGTTGCTCTGGTCATTATACAATGTACATGTATATTAAAACATCTCAATGTACACTATTAACATAAAGGATTATTATATACTGACCAAAACTAGATTAAAATTAAAAATTTAAAAGACAGGTGTCTTTGAAGAATATATTTTAAAAGGATAATAGACAAAAAGTTTATATCCATAGCACATGATGAACACCAACAAATCAGTAAAATCAATTACTTTATACAAAAGAACAAGAATTTCACGAAAAAGAAATGTTGTGAAGAAAATAGGTAGAGATGTTTGTAGCTCAAATAATAAAACCCAGAGACAGATATTGGGGTTCTACCTAAAGCTCAGAAAAGCAGACCAGCCAGCCACTGGCTCTTAATTCTACCTGAGACTGAAATGGAGCTGAAGGGATAGTATCAGGAGGGAGTTCCAGTAAATACTGAAATCCGTCTGCATTTAGTTTTCCATACACTTTTATACCCCAATACAAATAAGGGGGGGAGAAGGCAAAAGACTGCTTTAACATGACACAAAGGATAACCAGAACAGTTACTTACTTGCTCCAATATTTGACACATCAAGCCATTAATTACTGTGTAACACATACGATGTTTGGGACAGTGAAAATATGCTAGACCAAATATCCTGCAGGCAGCCACTCCCTAGGTCAAACCTCCTATTTCAAAAGAATGAGCGGAAGTATGTTTGAATGGTCAGAGTAGAGCAGATCTACCTCTGTGAGCCATCTTGCTGTCCAAAACACCAGGTAAGCACACCCTAGGTCAGGATCTCTTGTTTGTCATCACCCCTGTTGTCAACAACTTTGAAAAAGCAAAAGACAAGGTGGAACAGGCTCACAGCTGTGTATGTCCCAACATACTAACATACATATATAGTATGTGATGTTCCAATAATAATCCGATAATATTCCGCGGAGATGGGAAGAGGGCACAAGACACAAACAAACCCACGTGTATAAGTTTATTAGAGGGCCTGCACAGCACGAGCCTATGAGAAACGATGAACAGAGTGGAATAGAGAGATGGGAATGGCGCCTTTAGCTTTTAAAGGTTTCCCAGCACATGTGAATGAGGGGAAAGACGTGTCTACGTCAGACGCTGATGAAGGGTGGTGGTACGCCCTGCACCTGCTAGTGATGCAGATAGCGGGTGACTCACGCATGTGCACCTGGGAGATGTATGCTGGCCTCCGAACCCAGAAGTGCAGCCTTATGGGTGGCTAAAGGAATTACACTATGTACATGCATGTTCATGGGAGAAATTGTATTTTACAGGAAGAAATTTGAAAGAAACATCTACAAAGAAGGCATATACTTAAAGATCTGCCACTACTATGGGGAGCTCTCCAAGTTTCCCTCAGTTTCAACCTCAGGATCAGTCAATTCCTGTATTCTCAAAAGAGGACAGTACAGAGAGGGCACAGTCATAGCCAATAAATTCTGATACTGTGGAAAGAGATAGCAGTGTTTGCCTCTGTTTCTCAAAGCACACAGCTGTATGGTAAGTTGGAGGTTAGTTTGGGCCATGTTCAACCCCATTTCAAATCAAACCAAGCTAAATACAAAACAGCAATGAAGGATCTAGGAATAGAAACACAAAAGTATAAAATTATAAATTTAAAAGAATTGGGAACAGACCTTCATTAGCTTCGTAAGCAGCAAAGGATTGACTTTTAACAATAGCTTTTTGGCTTACAGCTAGCACCTCTGCCAAATAGCCAGGGGTTAACTTTTGATGGCAACCCTCTTGCCCCTTACAACTGACAGCTGTTGTGAACTGAAGTTAACTTTTAATAAAGGTTTGTGCAGAAACCCCTGTCCCATAAACTTTAACCAAATGTTCCTACATGACTTTTGACTTCACCTTATCCGTATCCTTCCCTGCTATGGGAAACCAGTTATGCCAGAAAAGTTGTAAAGTTCTTTCTGAATACTATTAGTTGGGAAGGAGATATGCAGGCCTCTGTAAACATTTTAGCTAAAACCTTGTTATTGAAAATTGTTAATCTTAAGCTGCAATATGTATCTAAGCTTTAACCTCAAAATTGTAAAAATTCCTTTGTCCATATCTAATACTTACTTCTTGTTATAAAAAGGGGCCAGAACCTGCTTCCATTGGCACAATTTCAGAAAAAGTCCAAACTCTGGCTGTGATCTCAAGTAGCTGACAAGCATTTTGTGCCTCACATTGATTTTTTTTTTTTATTCTAGAATAAAGTTTGCTTCAGATTTCATAGACTTTGGTGGTCTGTTCCCCATCATTGTATGATCCCAGACCCAACAAGCAACAGCAAAAATCTCAAAAAAAACAGCAAAAATAAACAAAAAACCAAAAACAGTGATAAATTTTGAAGTTGGCTTTCTGTGGCCCTGGATGCAGGTCAGTCCTATGTCTGGTATGAGATTTCTTAGAGAAGCTTGAATTCTGTAAGGCTCTTACTTCTTTATTGCGAGATGATCGGGGCCAATAAAACAGTGAATCATTGTGCTGCACACTGTGCCTGCTCCTACTCTTCTGCTCTCAAATTCTGTGGAAAGGCCTCATTTTCACCACCAAGAAGTCACTGCTTATGAAATCTCAGACTACAGGATTCAGTCTCTGATTACACCCTTCAGATTTTCAGCTTACGCGTTCCTTAGTTCTACAGTAGCCTTAGCATAGTTCGGTAATCATTGCTTTAACAGCACTAATTTCTATGGTTCTTTGCCCACACTGGCCTCTTAAAAGTCACACAACCTTTTTCTGAAGCCGGGCTCCGCCCATAAAACAGAGGCTCTTAGGTATTCAGAAGGTCCTCACTCCCCTGTTTCTCCACTCTCATTATTCTCCACCTTGCAGACCCAGCAGCCTTTTCAAATGCAAATCCCACCACTCTCCTGCAACCCCCTCCTTTCCAGGGACTTGCTTAAGTTTTTAAATGGCTCCACATGGCTCTTAAGATAAAACCCCAACACTAAGGCGGCTTTCAGGATTAGCTGTAATTTGTGTCTAGGGTACATTTCTTCTCTCTCTCTCTTTGCGACCTATGCATCATCCACCCAGAGATACTCTTGTTGTCTTTTACGAACACTCCTTTCTTATTTATAAATGTGAGCTTTCCTACTTGGTGTGCTCTAAGCATCTTCTGCAAGCCTGCCTCCAACTCATCCCTTGGAGACTTGTCTCAGGAGGCACCTCTTTCATGATGACATTTCTAAAGTGACAGTTTCTAAACTCAAATTTTCTATGGATGCTGTAACAAATGTGGTACCTAGACTTTAGGTGATATTAAAATTTTGAGCAATCAGATAGCAATACCTGATGGTTGTATACCAGCCCTGTTCAGCTTATAAAATACCTTAACATTCAAAAAAGTTTTTCTCCTTTCCTGTCTCCTCTTCCCCTCATTAATTAGCTCCCCTTATCAGCAAAATCCTGAACAATTGACCAGGGCAGAATCAGTCGCTGATACCCAATAAATAGTCAATAGAAATCCGTCCCCAGGCTTTCTTTCTTGTGTTGGCATCTCAGTAAACAGGTTCCACCAGAGAACTTCCTCATTCCTACACAGTCCATTCTGGTCTGCAGTGCCCAATATACAAAGGGAAGCCATGTTGTAGTATTCATTTCTTTTCAAGAACGATGGCTGAGCAGAACAACTTATCGGGGACTGGTGCAAATAAATCAAAGCACAAGGTCAACATGGCATACCATGATGAAAGTGGGTTTGTGGGAGTGAAATAAAATTCTCAAGTGAGGAATGTGTTTTCTTTCTCTCTCTTTGGATATGACTGATTTCTTTCTATATATCCCTGTCATAACTAAAAGAACACATTTTTTTAGAGGGCTTATGGTATATTTTTCTCACTATTCACAACCCTTACGATATTATCAGACACATAATGGATGTTTGATAAATGTTTGCTGAATGACTGTTGTGATGATTGGTAGCTCATTCTTTAACAGACAGAAACAATTCCTGTTGGGTGGAAGGAAAGAGAAAGTAAACAGCGACATAGCTTCCTCTAAGCAAACTGCAACAGTTGGGGAGAGCAATTTAAAGTTGAGCTGAAATTCTTTAGTATTGTTATCTCAAATGTCACAATAAGGAATTCATTCTTTTGTAGTGTGAAAACTCACTCGTGTTATACCTAACATGTAATACTAAACCATTTGCATGCTGTTAAGAATTGTTCTGCATATAGATTGATTTGTGTGCACATATGTTTAAAAATTCAATTTAAAGGAACAGCTGAATTAGTCAATGAGATTGGAACTTTTCTTCACCATTCAGTTTAGGTGACAGAGAAGTAGCCCATATTCATTTGCACATTTAAAGAGGGAAGCTGAGGGGGATATTGAAGGCTTGCCTGGCAGAGACTAAACTCAGTAAGACCATTTTCCCCTGTTTATCAGTTCTCTCCCTTGCTTGCCTTCTGTATTGCGGAAGCTGGTGATATATTTTTTTAGTGTTTTTCAGGATGCAGTTCATTAAGGCTACTGCTATTGGTGCCTTTGTCAATGATTTCACTAGTATCTGCTGCTAGCAGGCAGGAACAAGGTGCATATCCTTCTCAATCATATTTATGCTTGCTTCAAAATTATAACAGCTGGAGTAGCTGCCTCTGTAATGTCTCTCCTGCAAAACGAATAAATTAACTCCCAAGCCTCTTGTGTAGCAAAGTCAAAAATCAGTGTTTCTGACTTTTTCAAGTAAAATTAGGATGACCTCCCCCACCACCACGGCCACAAACCCCGGCTTTGTTTTCAGCAGAATGAAAATTCTGAATTAAAAAAAAAGGTGGATAAATATTCGACAGATTCAGCCATGAAATCTGGCCATTTTATGATTCCCAACAGCTGTCTTTTTCACATGCAAGGGAGGTCTCTCTTCATTGATCAGCCTTTTTTTTCTTATATGGTGTTCAGGGACAAACAAAGCAATCTGCAACTCCACAAGGGTCAAAGAAATGGTGAACTTGTGGATTAAACTTGCAAGATTGGGGCATTGATGAGGACTGTTTGTTTTCCTTAGCTTCCAGCAAATCTCAATTTGCAAATTAAAACAGAACCTTTAAGGCCTTTCTGATATCAACTTAAATTCAAAATGGGTAACAATCTGCAGATTCCTTGATCTGGCATTCAAACTCATAGCAGAGAGGCACAAAGCTGCCAGAACATGTTTCTCATTCTGTGTCAATGCAGCCCTTAATCCTCTTCAAATTGGTTAAATAAGTCAGTATAAAAGTGGCGTCATGGGAACTAGTTTTATGGACTTGGAAGTAAACAGATTTAGGGAGAATTAGTGAGTTTCTCCAGAGAAGGCAGGGCTGCTTACTCTAGCTGGTCCCTCCTTTGGCATGACTGGTAGAGAATGAGAAGCAAACTGTCTCTGAACTTCTCAATCTAGATTTCTTTAGGGAACTTAACTCTGAATTGGCTCATGCCCCTGCCCATCTCCATTACTAGAGCCAAAGAAGAATTTTCTATGTATGTGTTTTCCTCCAGAATGAGACTTTGAAAGATAAGCCAATGAAGAGAGCTGTGCATTGACTTGAGGATAGCAGAGCAAAAGCAAAATAGAAATATAAGGCACACTTGAGCAAATTTGTCTTTCTTATTTTCACTATTGTTGTCAATATACATGTTTGGATTGTACTCATTGGCTTATATTGGACAAAGAAGAACCATATGGGTTCATGCATTGCAAAGAAGGCAAATCTATGTGAACTGGCTCAATCTTCATTCAGAAAAACTGAGAAGGGAGATCTTGGCTAACAGAAACTTCTACTTCATGGGTCACCAAATTATGATCTGTCTGTGTTGGTAAATAAAGTTTTATTGGAACACAGGAGAACCCCTTATGTCAAACATTTACATATTGTTCATGGCTGCTTCTAAGTGCTTGTGACAGTGCTTGCATGACCTGCAAAGCTGACATTTGTAGCTTTGAAAGAAAAAGATTGGCAATCCTGTTCAACCCAGCCCAGACCAGAAAGTGTATAGCTTTCCTGAGAGGCACCCAATGGATTTGATGAGTTTCTAGCAACATTTATAGTTTATAACATAAAGTTTAAAGGGAAATTTTACTTAAATAATGCTATGGAGAAAGCACAGCAATATATCAGAAGTTCAATGATTAGAGACGATATCAAATGCACTTTTAACAATATAAATAATTTTTTACCATAGATTTGTATTGCTCTACAGAATGTGTAGTCACTGGTGAGGTATAGAAACAAGACACTGTCTCAAATACTAACCATAATTGATATCAGTCAATAACATTGACTGGAATATCTATTTGACACAAACTTCTATGGCAAACCCAGTGAGAGAAGCAGACATCCAAAAGCAGAAATTGGGCATGGTAGCTCACACTTATATCCCAGCTCTTGGCAGGCTGAGTTAGGAGGAATTCTACAAGTTTAGGCCAGCCTTGACTATGAATTGAGACTCTACCTAAAAAATAAATAAATTTTATAAAAGATCTCAAAAAACGCAGACACTGTTCTAAGTAAGGATCTTACTAAGCAATCTATGTGGAAAACTGGTGTCCATTCATACAGTGATTTTTAAAAAAATCTCATGATAAGAAGTAAGCCCATGAGGGGCCAGAGTGGCCACTCTGTGAGTTAGAACACCTGCTGTTCAGGCAGAGGACCTGATTTCCTTTTCCAGCACCCATATGATGGCTCACAATCATCTATAAGTCCAGTTCTAGGGCATGTGACACCTTCTTCTGACACAGGCACTGGGCATGCACATGGTGTCTAAAAGTGGGAAAACACTCCTACATATTGAATAAATAATAGTAAGTCTAAAACAGCATATGCAAAGAGCTTAGAATATAGGACAGAAGGATGAAGAATGATTGGACTGTGTGCCACGCACATGGATGCTCTTGCTGGCCTTAGGTTGGTGGGCTTGCCTTGATTCTCTTGTAGGAGTTTATCCAAATACAGAATTTCAACTTTGACTTTTGACTTACATCTTGCTGATTTTACCCTATGACATATGTATGTGGAGATTATTTTGGAAAGTGTGACATATGCTTAACGTAATCACATTTTATTGTGACATTTTATTTCATGAAAAATGTTTTTGTCTTGGTTTACCCAAGTGACAGTAGCTTAGAATCTTTGCGGTAACTGTGACCCTGGTCATCACGAAGAGTGAGCAATTCTCAAATGTTAGTTTTATGTGAATATTGGGGGGTCTCCTTTTCATTTTGAGAGTGGAGGAGCTTCTAAGATGTAGATGCAGATTCAATAGCTCTGGAGTGAATTTTGAGAAGTCTGTAGATGAGAGGTTGAAAAGTCAAATGTTCTAGGATCATAATGCTCTGTTCTTTGATATGTGGATTTTCATCTAGCTACCATGTGAGCTCTCATAATTTACACAGAGTACTCACAGTCCCCATGGAAAGCTACTTCATCACTTAGAACTTTAATGTTTAGGAAATCTTTTAATATAGGTTTTTTAAAATAAAATGAAGTCTTTAAAGAGACAGTAAAAGTAATATAAAAGAATACAGACAGTCATAGATTAAAAGAGGGAGGAGAGAAAAATAAGCCACACAAAGATGGAATGTACACAGGGAGTATAATAATCTGTGTGATTAATCAGATCTTGACAGCTGGGAAATGAATGAGCAGTCTCAAAATACAAAATGGCCCCCACCATCTGGGGCATGGATCCTATTAGACTTACCCCCCCAAAAAAAGCTTAAGAAAAAAAGAGAGCTTCTAGACCCACAAAAACAGGAGCCAAGCCCAGCTTCTTGGTAGATTTTTTTTTCTCCCTAGATAGGCTCTGTTTGCTGTCCACAAGCAGAGACCGGGCTTCTTTAAGAAGGCTTCCTGGTTCATACTGGCAGCATGAACAGCTCTGGCTGTTTGGGGAGGTCTGGCTATGGAACACTTAAATGGGGTTAGTGAGCAGAGTGCTACAAGTTGCTTAATGGCAACATAGACCAGCTGCATCCCTGGAGCTGGGGCAATGAACATGGCTTGCAGAGGCGGTAAATGTGCCTCCACCATATTAAAAGGTCAAGAGAAGCATCCAGGGATGCTGCAACCACACTACTTACCATTTTAAAAAGCTACTTGTCAGAAAAGTATTTCAGATACACAATAGGACAGATTCAGGCATAAAAGACCTCGCAATGAGACATAGCGTGTTTTTAAAAATTAACATAGGCTTGAGAGAGAGAAGAAAAAAAGAGTACAGACAGTTAAAAAAGAAATAGTTAAAAAAATCAGTCTTTAAAGAGACAGTAAAATAATATAAAAGAGTACAGACAGTCATAGATTAAAGGGGAAAAGAAAAATAAGCCACATAAAGATGGAATATACACAGAGAGTCTGAATTATGTTTACTGTTTTTTAATTGCAGAGAGATATTCGATTCTGGGGGCTGCTAAGTTAAACCAACATAAAGAGATCTTGACTTCAAAATTTGGGTCTAAGGATATGTTGCTTTGGAAAGTGGTTCTGCTTTTCTTTCCACAGAAGATGAGAACCTGCAGATTCCTTCCAGGCTAATGTGGTTTCATGGAACAAGACAACTTGAAAGTTCTCCATGAGCCCTAAAAATACATTGCCCAACAAAAAGCAGAGAAGCAGTTTGGAGAAAACAATGCCAAAATTCCAAAAAAAAAATGATTGTTTATAAATGTTTGTTTTCATTTAAAGAGATTTCATTAAAGTGATTAATGATCACAGCCAATTTCTAAAAAAGCAAGGGAGATATAATATAAAGATGAATGCTTTGATATGGTTCTTGGTCTAATGATACAAATTCAAGGCCAATTTTGTTATATGTATTTCTGTTCTTATAAGATATTATGCTTAGACAGCTCATTTAAAAATGTAATGTATAATTAAAACTTGCAGATTAATTGTAGTCATTTATAATAGTCAAACTTGTCATTATAGTTGTTTTCTAGATGTACAGACATATATTTCAGATGGATAGGTATTCTTCAAACCTTTAAAAGACTTACAGAACACAACATTTGAAAGATTTTAATAACTTAGTCTTTTCTCAACAGTGAGAAATGTCTGCTTCTGGTAGTACCAATTACTTCAAGAGGATGATAGGCATCGAAGAAGCTACTTATGGATTTTCTAGCCATTTGGACAAGAAACTGCTCTTCCCTGGACTGCCTGATGGTATGCTGTATAAGCTAGACATGCGGGACTCACAGAAAAATGACTGATGAACTTGCCTTAAGAAGGTGAGACAGTCCTTCAAGGTTCCTGCTTCATGAAAGAGTGTCAGACGTTCTGCAGGACACAGAAAAAAACAACTTAATGAACTTTGTCATTCCAAGGCAGAACAGATCTTCAAATTTCCTGCTTCATGGGAAAGTCTGCCAGATACTATGGGCCTGTAGGCAGAAGATGGATGCTCTAACGTTTCAGAAGATCCTTTGGTGACTGTCCAGGCATTGAGATGTCTCTGTCAATTCTAGAGCTTTGGAAGTTGCTTACAATGTACTTCTTTTTTACTTAGGTAATATTATATCCCTCTGGGGTCTTTGAAGAATTGAAGACAGATAGTTATAATTTTCCTTAGTTATGATAAAGAATAAATTAGATATCAAGCTTTAGACTTGCAAATATAGGCTAGATGATAGAGTATTTTCCTTAATTTGCCAAATCCTAAATGGACTAAATATTGAACTATAATTCTTGCTTGATAACTGTTTTGTATATGTAATTTTACTGTGGTAAAGTTGAAGCCTTTCTTCTTAATTAGACAGGAAGCGGAGAAGATGTGGCATGCCCTTCTGTATATGTGTTGCTTTATTGGTTGATGAGTAAAGCTGTTTTGGCCAATGGCTTAACAGAGTGAAGCCAGGTAGGAAATCTGAACAAAAATAAAGAAAGAGAGTAGGCAGAGTCAGAGAGAAGCCATGTAGCTGCTGAAGGAGGTAGACCAGGAATCTTTCTGGTAAGCAACAACCTCGTGGCAATGCACAGATTAATAGAAATGGGTTAATTAAAGATATAAGAGCTAGCTAAAAAATATGCCTGAGTCACTGGCCAAACAGTGTTGTAATTAATATAGTTTCTGTGTGATACTTCAGGTTTGGGCAGCCAGGAAACAAACAAGCATTCTCCATCTACAGTGTCAATGTTATAGTGTGTGAAGTTTTTCTGATGAATTCAGTTTTTTATAAATTCAATAGTAGTTCGTATTGAATTGTAGCTTTTGAGATCAATTTGAAGTATCATCTAGCCACTCTCCCCCAATAAGGTCCCTTTTCTCTCTTATAGTAAACACATATTATATGTATACTTGATCATGCACATTTACACAATTAGAGGGATTTAAGTACTTTTAAGGTTTGACACTTCACTATATCTCATAGGCTCATGTGTTAAAGGCTAGGTTGCCAGATGGTGGCATTAGTGAGGGGTGGTGAAACTGTCTCTAGCCTCTTCTGGTCTCTACCCCAGCAGTAATTTTGGTTATCATATTCCACAAAGAAGAATTCAGATAGGACACGCTAGTAGAGCAAACAGGCAAGTGTTTAATTGCAGCAATTAAGAACCATGAACATACTCTTGAGAAAAAGAATATACTACTGTGGACATGGTCTTAGACATGATAATTATGTAAGGGGGGAAAACTGGCTGCCAATGCCATGGCAACTGACCCAAATAAACTTGTTTATTCTAAAAAAAGTGGATTGAGCAGAGCATCAATGGCCTGATTACAGCAAACATGGAGCTTATATTTCTTCTTTCAATGTCATCTCTCTTGAGTCTCCCCCATGGTGGCCACTTCTAAGAAAGGGGTGTTCTTTTCCTGGAAACCCATTTTATGCTACTCTGAATTCAATTGGTTAGTATATGTAAATGATGCAAAAATATGTAGAGGGGTTCAAGTAACCATAAATTTGAAAAGTTTACTAGAACAACGTTAGTAGCATTCTGTACATGCTCCCTAAAGTGGAAGTCTCTGAAACTCTGAGCTGAACCAGCTGCAATGGACTATAGCCCACTTATTTTTCTTTCTTTTTATTTTATATATTCAACCAACTGTTTGTTAAATACACCATCAATACAGGCATACTGTTAATAAAGAGTTGTAAATCTTGACCAGGAGCCTCACATCAAAGGAAATGCTATAAATCAATAGTGATGGTGTGACTTTATACATGATTTGTGTAAAATACTAAGTAGAAATATAGCAACATGAAAAAAAACCACCTCTGTTCTGGGGCCAAGGTTCCTCTGCAAACCTTTGCTCTCATCATTTCTCCTAGCCATCCTTCATTCTTTTGTTTCTTGGTTTCTTATTGATTATATTGAGCTCTAATTTTTTTTCTGCCCCCCTCCCTTCCTCTCCCTTCTCCTTCAACCCTCTCTCATGGTCTCTGTGCTCCCAATTTACTCAGGAGATCTTGTTTCTTTCTACTTCCCATGTAGATTAGATCCATGTAGGTCTCTCTTGGGTTCCTCATTGTTGTCTAGGTTCTCTGGGATTGTGTTTTGTAGGGGTTTTTTTTTTGCTTTATGTTAAAAACCACTTATGAGTGTGTACATATGATAATTCTCTTTCGGGGTCTGGGTTACCTCCCTCAATATGATGTTTTCTAGCTCCATTCATTTGCCTGAAATTTCAACATTTTTTCTGTTTTGTATTACTCTATTGCGTAAATGTACCATATTTTCCTTATCCATTCTTCAGTCGAGGGGCATTTAGGTTGTTTCCAGGTTCTGGCCATGACAAACATAATGCTATAAACAAAATTGAGCACATGTCCTGATTGAGTATCCATTGGATATATCCCCCAAAGTCTTATTGCTGTATCTTGAGGAAGGTTGTTTCCTAATTTTCTGAGAAATCGCCACACTGACATCCAACTTGCACTCCCACCAGCAATGTAGGAGTGTTCCCTTTACCCCATAACCTCTTCAGCATAAATTGTCATCAATGTTTTTGATCTTGGCTATTATTACTGGTGTAAGATGGAATCTCAGAGTTGTTTTGATTTGTATTTCTCTAATGACTAAG
>LOEQ01014402.1:0-18114 GCA_001685075.1 Bramus lutescens | reverse complement strand
TTTCAGTTTAGTGAATCAGATATCTGGTCACAATCCCAGAAGCTAGCATTGATATTAAATAATGAACAAAAGCCAGGCACACAGGGAGCTAGGGCTGACTCCATCGCTTTTCTCATGAGAAATGACCATGTTCTGTCCCTCAGGTTCTCTGTTCCCCTAAACTCCTGCATCTGGAATCCTGCAGGGCTCTACTGTTTCCCTGTGTCACTGGGCACTGTCCCTGCACCATGGCCTCTATCACTATCCCCCCCAGAGGCCAGTAGGCCCTTCCCTGGGTGATATAATGTCCTCTGCCCCAGATATCTAAACCCAAGCTCTTATCAGACCCAAAGTGACTTCTGCTCCTTGTCTTGACCCTAAATGCAATTGCTATTACTAACTGGAATTGCTGTGCCAGGTTTAGAGACATGCCTACTTATGATAGTACCACTGGGTGTAGCCACAAGGCCCTCCTTTCGCAAGTGAGCCAGTAACAAGAAAGAGGGCCACGTGACTTTTATGCATGCCTTCTTTCGTCCCAGGAGGCCCTTACCCACGCTTTGAGGAATCTTCTATACCTCTTTCAAACCTTCCCTACTCTGCAAAATGAGTTCTTGTCCTCTGCATGCCTTTGTTACCTAACTCTGTTACTAACACAAGAATTCATAGCCAACTTAATTCCCTCTTCTTACTCAGCCCCCCAGCATATGGATATGCCTAAGGCATTGCTGAATGCTTAGAGCATCCCTTAGAGCAGAGTCAGTGGTACTCTGCTGATACTGGGTGATGAACAGAGGCTACAGTTCAGGCTAAGATCACTATCCCTACCCTTTTCTAAAGAGCCCTTCCCCACTCCCAGAGTACCTTGGCCTTCTCGCCTTCTTTACCCAAGCTTCAACACCTTCCACTCTACAAAGACCATGCTGAGGCAGAGGTGAGTGCCTTAGAAGGATCTAGAGCAGTGGTTCTCAACCTGTAGGTCACGGCCCTTCCACAGGGATTGCCTAAGGCAGTCAGAAAACACAGATATTTACACTATGATTTGTAACAGTGGCAAAGTTGCAGTAATGAAGTAACAACAGAAATAATTTTCTGCTTGAGGTCACCACAGCATGAGGAACTGTATTGAAGGGTAGCAATAGGAGGATTGAGAATCACTGATCTAGAGGTGAGTTCAATATGACCAACACCCTTAAAGTGTGCATAGTAAGGACTGGAAAGCAAGCTGAGTTACAAACAAATGCCTCAGTTCGTGCCACAAGATCAATATATCCCTTCTAGCTTTGGTTGTTGGTCTCCAAAGAAAGCTTTCAATGAAACATAGCTCACAGTACTCAAGCCCTGGGAAATTCCCTCACTCAAGTCTGAGTTGGTCCTGGGACTGGCTTTAATCACCACACTGTAGAAAAGACAACACCTGTCCTGGGTGTGGCGTGGCAGGCTAGGCAGTCCTGCTTTTACTCTCTTGGAACCTTACCACTGCCAAACTCAAGTCCAACCTGGAATGAGCGGAACTGCAGAGAGAAAGAAAGGGGGCCCCTGCTTCTTTCTGGTAGATCCCAAGTGAAAGTAGCAGAACTGCCCATCAGAGCCCAACCGGTCCTCAGAACTGTGAGAGAATAGAGCATGTTTATTATGTAATGGGCCCACTGTATCTGTTCCTGGATTCAGCAGAAGAAAAATTCTCTGCTGAACACATCTAGATATTATTCTTGTAACCACTCCCCACACTACAATTTGCTGAGCATTTAAATTGCTTTAAGGATCATAAGTAACCTACTGAGGTTTTAAAGTGGACAGGAACATCTACAGGTTAGATGCAGACGCTACACCACTTTATTGAAAGGACTTAGTGTCTATAGACTTTGGTGTCCATGGAGGATACTGCAGCCAATATTTGGTTTCAGTCCTCAGAAACCAAAGAACAGGTATGCTAAGATTTGGGGTAGTGACGGCTAAGCAAAGCTAAACCAAAACCTGGATTAGAGATTCTAAGAAAATCAAACCAGCAAATGCTGGTGAAGGTGTGGGGAGAGAGGAGCAAATAAGCTCTGGGGAAGCCACTGTGGGAGTCAGTACAGGCGCTTCTAAAAGAAACCAATAGAGCTATCAGAGGGGAGAGGCCCCTGAAACTAGTTGGAAAATGCCTGAAGGAAACCTGCTACTTTGTAAACTAATTGTAAATAAACAGAAACGTGCACATCAATCTCTTCATGATAACAAATGCAGGAAGCCTAAGGAAAATATTAGCAAATCAAATCTGGCAATCTATATAAAAGAATAGCATGCCACATCTAATTTGAGCTTACTCCGGGAATGTGAAGCTGACTTAACATTTTAAAAGCCAATCAACAAAATTCATCATATTAGCATAAAGGAAAAGACAAACCATGGGATCGTTTCAGCAGCGGCTGAGAAACATCTGATGAAGTTCTGCGTCCACTCCCAGTACTGACTTTTAAATAATGAATTAGGGCAAGAAGGGAGTAGCTCCCTTTGATGAAGGACATCTTGAAAAGTAAAGACAAGCCAGGCATGGTGGCACGTTCTTGTAATTCCAGTGTTCGGGAAGCTGAGGCAGGAGGGTTTTATATTCGAAGCTAGCCTGAGCCATAGCATACATAAAACTCTTTTCTAGAAACATCAGAGGCTGAGACGGTAGCTCAGTGGTCGATCATGTGGTTTGTGTGTGAGACCCTGCACTCAGGCTTAAGCACTACAAATAGTTATGTAAATAATAGGGATTGTAAACAGGACTGTAAGGCCTCGAGAGCTTTTCCAGGGGAGCCAGAATAGGACAAGACAAATGGAGTTGGGTGAGGAGACACATGCCTTTAATCCCAACACCAGGGAGACAGAGGCAGGCAGAACTCTGTGAATTCAAGGCCAGCCTGGTACATAGTTCCAAGTCATTCTGGAATGCATAGCGAGATCCTGTCTCAACAAAAGAGACATAATATTATATGTCTGTTCATTTTTAAAGTCTTCAGTAGCAATCTCAAAATGTCTACATCTAAGGAGACGGGGTCTCAGAACTGAGGGAAACAGGAAGTTATTGTCAGTGGAGACAGAAAGAACGTTGCAGTGAAGGCTGGGCAGCACGATGAGTTGCATGATATGCTAATTATATCTCAACAAAACAGTTAGAAAGTCAGAGCAGCACAGGACTGCCGGATAGCATGACTTCTACTCAAAACTATGCAAGAAGCAAAGGCAGGAGGACAGCATGAGACCACGAGTTCAAGGTGGTGGAAGCAACCTAGCAAGACTCTGTCTAAAAATAAAACAATAAATAAATAAAAGGAAATTAATATACCAGGAATTCTAACCAGCAAATTTAGACAAGAAAGAGTATACAATTGTGAAAGAAATGAGACAAACTATACTTAGAGATGACCTTCTCAAGTATATGAGCTGCTCCAAAGAATCTATAGCTAAACCTAATTACAGAGCTAAATCTCGCCAGCATAACACTGAGCCTGAGAAAGTAGGCTCCCCAAATGCACACTGTGTGATTTATATTTAGTCATCTGTCACTTAAAGGTGAAAGTTTATTCTGAGAACCATTTCACTACAGTGTGAACGAACATGTGGATGCACACAATTCAAATGGCAAAGAGTACAGTATTCTAGAATGCCTACTTCAATGGGAAAGGTAACTCATCCTAACAACCAGCAGACTCATTGCATTTAGTGGGGAGCAAGGCGATGGGACTTCCTCTGGGAAGGTCTGCTGTGATGCCACTGGCTAGCCCAGAGCAAGCTTGCTGGGCAGAGCACAATATGAGTCGTGAAAACTCTCTCCTGGCACACTCGGTTCTGTGAATCACAGGTTAGAGGCATCCAGCTAAGCAGCTCAGCACTCTAGGGCTAGCCTTCCTCTACTGTCCCAGGCTCTCCCATCCTCAGCAGTGCCTGGTCACCTGCGGCCAGCACTTCCTGGAGCAAGCCCAAGTGCCTCTGTGGCCAGTAACAACCTCTTCTACACTAATGAATCATGATCACAACACTGTCCAAGAAAAATTCCTCTGGACACCCATTGCTGTTCTGTAAACCTTCCCATCAAGTAGAGTTCTGTGACTTTGTAAGCTGACAGTTGTCATGAAACAGTCAATGAAGAACCACAGAACGTGGAAGCCAGGCCGGCCTATCTAGCCAGTGTGAGTCCTCTCAAAGCGTTCCATAGTCACCTAGAAAGCTCCACAACGCTGTACAAAGGTTGTTAAAACCCGTACATTGCCAACACTTAGAGTTATGGAAGATATGAGGAAAGGGTCAGTGGGAGGGGCATTCCAAGAGCAACAAAACCTCAGGACATAGAAGTCTCGGAAGGATGAAAACACAGGACTTTGAGCACTAGTGGCAGGCAGTATTCAGTGAGTACCTCTCATGTGCTGTCAGCTGTCCTCACACATGGCCTTTGCATTCCATCCCATGTGCACACTCCCCCACTCTGCTCACACACACACACACACACACACATACACACACACAAATTGTTTATGGTTTGTTTGTTTGTTTGTTTGTTCAAGACTTACCAAAACTTCTAGAGAAAGGGACAGCTCGTGCCACACCAACCAGGCCACTCCAGAGCCCCTACTTGGAATCCATGCCAGCCTCTGCACACTGATTAAGGAGAAACGTACTTGGATTCCGTTATCTGATTCTGTCCCTTGTGAGCAGGTTCCTGGCCAGGGGAGCCAGCTCCTTCACTCTCATAACTGCCACACTAGAGGGTCCATAACCCCCTCCTACCAAAGGCTGTCATTACATACTTTCTATATACCTCTATTTCCCATCACCTGGGTCCCCAGCTGACCAGCACAACTGCATCTTTCTAGTGCAGACTTCGTCATCCCTAATGCCACACAACACCGAGCCTCCCGTGTAGGCACTGCAGCACAGAAACCTGGGGGCTGCAGAGGACAGAGTGGGAGGCATGGGATGCTTTTTGCCCTCACCTCTGGGTCTGAGACAAGGCCAACAAGACCAATCTTCAGCACATGCACAGAAATGATGGAATATAGGGATTTTTTCAGGTAGTGACCAATATTGGCTTCTCCAGCCTTCCAGCCAAGTCCCAGGCTCTGCCCCCAACAGAAATTTCCTAAGAGGCAAAATTGGTGTCTCTGATTTTCTAAGGAAGCCACCATCTAGAATTATCTGCTGCTGACTACTTAGACTGTATACAGTCCAGAGCATGGCCAGAAGTTTCTCTCAGATGAATACTTTCTGGACCATTCCTCCCTTCAATGACCTTAACATTCAAGAAGCAGGTGGAGATAACCCCATAGAATTTTCCACAGGATCCAAGGAAAGCTCGGGACTACAGACACAAAGCTGCTGGGAACCAGTAATGGCTTTGCCTTAACAGTGTCCTTCACCTGCACCTGCTAGAGCTGAACATCTGCCCCCAACACTGCCAGATGTGAACAACTGACTTCCTAACCCTGAACTTCAGTTTTCTGTTTATAGAAAGCTGAGACAGATTCTCTAAGCACCTGTACGATCTTCCTTCCTGCTGGCCAGGGCCAAGAGAAGGAAACAGTGGAGCCAGCATCTGGGGTCACAGGCAAAGTGGTGGAAACTGAGTCACAGACCAGGGATCCTAGAACTCAACAGGCCCTAGAAAGTTTGGCTCCCCTCCTGGTCCAAATGTTGCTATTCACTTCTTTTCACAGGTTGGGGAAAGTCTGGGAAGAAACAGGGTGGTCTTGGAGAGTTGGGAATCTGACCCCTCTCCAAAGCATTTAACACATGCCCCGCAAAACAACAGAGTGCTGAATCTCAAGAGTGTTCAAAAACCAACTTACAATAGATGGACATGTCTCACCCTGTATCCTGGTTCAGAGTTACCCCAAGCAAACCTCAGGAGCAGCAGAGCCCACCCAGGTTCACAGCAGACAATGGTGCAGCCCTGGGGACATGTTCCAGCTCAGAACGGGTCCTATCTGGAAGAGCCATCACAGGAGGAAGTGACAAATTGGCCATTACTTCAGCCATCCTGTCACCAACACATCAGCTACGTATCCTCTCCTGTCACTATCCTGACCTTGTCACTACAAGAACTTAGCAGATAAGACTAAGACGTGAGACTGCCTGGCCAACACAGAGCAGATTTTCGATAATTGCTTGTTTTCCTCTCTTCCCCAGGTGGCTTAGCTTGCAAGAGGTGAGAAAGCCAAATGCTCAGAGAGGGCGGGAGGGTGTGGGGCCACAGAGAGTGGCCAGGGAAAGCCCCCAAGAAGAGGCTTTTCTGGAGGGGAATGGGAGGAGAGGAGACCAGGAACACAAGGAGAATTCAAGGGGAAAGAAAAGTTCTTCTCAGCTCAGTGGGGATCACAAATGGGCAGGTCCTGGTACCATTCATGGTTGTGCTGTGTTGACCCAAAGACTTTGGAGGCAGCATTTGAAACACAGAAACTATTGTGGACTGAATGACTGTATTCCCCCAAGTTCAGGTGTTGACATCTTAACCCACCTGCTGACAGTGTTAGGAGGAGGTAGGGCTCTGGGAGGGACAAGGACACGAGCAGAGCCCTCCTGAGGGGAACAATGCCCTCTTGAAGGAGACCTAAGAACTAGTTCACTTGCTCTCTCTGCTGTGTATGCCTCCCAGAGCCAGGCCTCAGTCTGGCCCATGCTGCTGGAACCCTGACTTCTAAGCTTCTAGAGCTACAGAAAAACAAATGTCTTTTCTTTATACATCAGGATCTACAACAGTGGTTCCCATGCTTCCTAATGCTGCACCCCTTTAACACAGTTCCTCGTGTTGTGGTGACCCCCCAACCATAAAATTATTTTCGTTGCTATTTCATCACTGTAACTTTGCTACTCTTATGAATCGTAATGCAAATATCTGTGTTTTTCAATGGTCTAAGGCAACCCCTATGAAAGGGTTGTTCGACCCCCAAAGGGGTTGCCACCCACAGACTGAGAATCACTGGTCTACTCTCAATATAGTTTATAGTTGTCCCAAAGGAGTAAGGCAGGAATATTCCAAATAAAAACACATTTCCATCTATAGAAAATTCAGAAATTATAGCAAAACTGCCCATTTGCCACTGTCAACTGGCTTGATAGGCCATTCACTGGCCCTTTGTGGGCCAAGCCTCCTAATCTTTCTGAAACCCAACCTACCTTTGCCCAAGCTAATCTTAGGGCACCTCAGCGTCAATTCTGTCATCAATGTCTCAGTAATGGAGAATTCTGTCTTTTACATATGCCTGTCTCGAAGCAGTAAAATGACAAATCAAAGGGATCCCGGCTTCCAGAAAAGTAGGCAAGAGCACCTTTGTACCTAAGGAAGCAGAGAGTGCCTGTACTGCTCAATTTCCTCAGCTTTGCCTGCCTCTAGGACAGTGGTTCTCAACCTGTGAGCCTTGACCCCTTTGGCAAACCTCTATCGCCAATATATATATACATATATATATATATATGTATATATATAATGATTAACAACAGTAGAAAAATTACAGTTGTGGGGTAGCAATGAAAATAATTTTATGGTTGGGGGGTCTCCACAAAATGGGGGACCGTATTAAAGGGTCACATCACTACAAAGGTTGAGAGCCACCGCTCTAAAAGTATCCTACCACGCTGTGGGTCCCAATAGGTCTTGCTGTCCACACTCTCTCCCTACCTCATCCTGAACTCCCAGGAAGAGTGGATATACAGGAGGACACTGTAGCTCCCAGGCAGGCCTCCACAATGGGCAAAGATGAGTCCCTGTCTGGTGAGCACAGCAGGATTCCCGCCATCTCTGCAGGGCCCTGTCCGTCCTAGATCCCCCAAGACAATGGCATATCAAAGGAATTCAGTTCCTAAAAAGGCAGGCACAGGACAGCCTCTGGGCATGCACGGCCCAGCCAGAAGGGATTAATGAAGGGGTGTGGGCGGGAGAACAGGAAGGGGACAACAGGGAAGTAGACAGGTGTATATAAACAGCTGTCCCAGTTCAGCGGACCCTACCAGCCCTGCCCTCTGCCTTAGGACATCACCAAGGTGGATGATGCCTAAAACACAGAGAGCGCAAACCTCAGCGGACCCTGCTGGCCCACTCTTGTTGGGCATCTACCCTTCCGGTCCCGGAGTTTAGCTTTTGCCCACCCCACCGTACCTCCGGCCACTGCAGGCAAAGCTCTACAGCAGAGTCCCAGCTCTTTACTAAAGAGAAAGAACTCAGCTGAGAGCTACAAGCGAGAACCCCCAGAACTACGAGAAAGGAGGCATGTGCAAATCCCTCCCACTACAGGGCTGGCGTGGAGTGAGCGGACCGCGTGCGTTTGCTAGAAGCGGCTGTTTGCTGCTCAACTGACCCTCACTACAGCTGATAGCGCTTTACAGACAGATGGATGCGGTTTGCCCCTTTGTCAGGATCGGCCTTTGGATAATGCCAAGCTCCTCTGGGACCCTGAGTTGGCTAAGCAGCCCATCTCTGTGCAGGTTGCACGTCCGTTATCTGAAACACCTGAGACCAGAAACGTTTCTGTTCTGGAAAGATTTTTTTTTAGATATGGGGAATATTTGAATGTCCATATTACGATACCTCGGGATTGAGCCAGAAGTCTAAACACAAAGTTAGTTAGGTCTCATGTGCACTTGCACACTGAGCATGAAGGTAATCTCGCACAATAATTTTAGTGCCTCTGCCTTTTGCCAACCTCCAGTCACATGAGGTCAGTGTGGAATTTTCCACTTGTTGCATCACCTCTGGATTCAAGTTTGTGGTTCTGGAGCATTTTATATTTCACAATTTTGAATTGGGGTGCTTGGCCTGTAGTACTCCAGAACAGCCTGCTGTGTGTGTCCTATGTATATGGCTGAAGGTTCTTCAGTAAGTGGATGAATGAGGGAGTGGGCATGTGTGTGTGTGTGTGTGTGTGTGTGTGTGTGTTTACTTCAACACACCTTGGAGGCCAATGATATCTGAAACCACAACACAAACAGAACAAACAGCAGATATCCTTGGAGGCCTCCCCGACTGCCTATTCTACGGGAAAAACCTATAGCCCACATCCACACGCCCATCCCCCAGGCCTCATGTGACAAGCCCTGAGGACAACACTCACAACCACGTCCCAGATCCACCAACACAGCTGCTGGACTGACTAAACATCTCCTGCAGGGTTTAGTTTTGTTTTTACGGCCTGGAATAGAAAGACACTAGATAAGCCCTTACTTATAGAGACAGTTCCTCCAGAAACCCTCAAATAATAGCCCTGTAAAGTTCTTTGCTCTGGGCCTGACCAAGCAACTCCAGTAAATTTAAATTCCTCCCCTCCCATAATGCTAGCCACTAACAAGAAATCAAAAGTCCTACCGCCAGCGCTCGGGAGCCAGAGGCAGGCAGATCTCTGTGAGTTCAAGGCCCACCCGAACTCTATAAGAGCTATCTCTAGGACAGGCACCAAAGCTACAGAGAAACCTTGCCAGGGGGGAGGGGAAGAGGCCTACGGATTCAGACCTCTGTTCTGAGGAATCTCAAAGGAGCAAAAATGAGCAAGATGTACAGATGAACAGGTCCTGGAAGCTGAAGCAGCTGCCCCTCCCAGACTACCCCATGAGCTCCAGATCAGCACCTTAAACTGTAACCAGGGTGAGGGAGGAGACTGTGGAAACATGGCTCCTTCTGGGAGCACTGCCTCTAAGAAAAGCCCTCATCTACTTGGGATGAAGCGTGCTGACATTCATCTACATTCTCAGGCTGTGCCAAAATCAAACAGGCCAGCAACTGAGGAAGTGGACGGTGACTGTGATCCTGGCTGTGACCACAGCAGCAGAAGGTTGCCCAGCAGAGACAGCAGGGAAGCCAGACATTCTCCACCCTCTCCACCATCCCCACCCTCTCCACCAGGCCAGCCGGCAAATCTTACCTTTCAGAGATGCCACATGTGACAGGGCCTGGGCATACGTGGCTGTGTTCAGGAGGGTCCCTGGCAAGCAGGAGGGGAAGAAAGGCCCAGCGGGGCCCACAGTTCGTCCCAGGCTGGCAAAAACAGAACATTCCATTGAGGTCTAGACTGTCTACAGAGCTACCCCAGACCCACAGTCCATAGGCCAGCTAATCTTACCTCTGCTGGGCCTCCAGGGCTTCCTTCTTGCTCCGGGCCTGGTCCCCTGGGGGTGGAGAATTGATGTTCCTCACTGGGGGTGGTGTCACCTCTGCCATGGGCTCCTTGGCCCCTGGTTCCTGGTCAGAGGCCCCTCTCTCTGTCTTCCTCCATTTGGCTCTTCGGTTCTGGAACCAAACCTGAACCCCATAGAAAACACACCCAAAGGAGGCAGACAGTCAGCCAGGAGGGGCCAATCATGACCCAAGCAGGGACCCTCAGGAGGCCCATGCCAGCATCCTCAGCTCTGTGCCCCAAACTTCAGACCACAGATTGATCAGCTTCTGACAGGTACTTTTCCATTACTAGTAAAGAGTAAAAAACACCAAAGGCAGTCCCCACAGGAAGGGAAAGTGCCATCCTGCAGGAGTTTGCAATGCCAAGCTGCCTGTGAGAATGCGAATTTGATGTGTAAAGTTTTCCCTACGGGGAACACAAATGCGCGATTTGCAAAATGCTGTTCGGGGCTTCTCATCAAAAAGGCACATTCCACTTTCCAGCAGGCTCGAACCTGTGCACTGCCCTGAAGGACCAGGATCCTTGTGCAGGAACCTGTTCCTGACCAGCCGCCTACAGCACCCAGGAGAAAACCTCTCTCTGGAATTAGTGTGGTTTAGAAATTCGGAATCTTGCCTAACAAATGTGGGTTGGGGTCCAAAGAGGCTTATCCTCAGAGATAAGCAGCCCCGCCATTCCCCTTTCATACACAGGGAGGGCCACTAACTGAAGTTCATCCAGGTGGTATATGAACAAGCCACGACCAGAAGCCCAGCAACCTGGCTCAGCGCTGGGATCCACACTTTTGTGAAAGAGGTCATTGCTGCCACCCCTAAGCATTGTTAGAAAGATGGACATACGTGTAAACTAGAGAAGAGCGCCTGCCTACAGCAACTGGACCCTCAATAAAGAGTGATCGCTGCCTCCTCTCCTTCACCCTCAGGTCCAGAGAAGGTCTATGTCTGACCTTGACCTCAGTTTGGTACCCGCCTTAGAAATTAGTAGCAGGTAATTCCTAAGTCTTGGGAGGAAAAAAAAATGCATTTGTCTGATAGAATCCGGGCAGTTGCAGCTCAAGAGGCTCACAGAAGGCAACAAAAGCCCATGGAGCTTTTCCCAGAGAAACCGCCTCTCTCCTCACTTTTTCCTCTTCTCAGAGATAATTTCTGTCTAAAAACTAGGTTCAGTCAGGCTCCTCTCTAACTCCCGGAGACAATGTCCCACCCCCTCTGACCATGGGACACTGGCATGGGGAAAAGAGCCTGGGTCTTTGGGGCTGAGTCCTCTGCTAGCCCACCCTATCTCTTCGGGTTTTTTTTCTCCTCCAACTGAGTTTCTTTCTTTTTTTTTTTTTAAATCGTGTTGGCTTTTAATTGCACATATCAGCAACCATTGAATAATGATATTATCTATATTCTAAATTTAGGGCAGTTAAATGCAAAGCAAAATGCAGACACTTTCTTGCGTCTTAATTGAATGAAGGTCACAGCTATAACAACATTTAATTGAGCTATTTTTCATTATCATATTTTAATGACTTTGCACTGACAGTTCGCCTGCTTCTGAGGAAGGAGCATGATGGAGTCGTTTATTTCCCTATTTAGTTATTGTTTGACAACATCAGCTTCGATTAAGACCCTGCTTTATAGAACATTAATCATATTTGAATGAGCAAGTGGTATAAGTGTAAACACATCTCCCTTCCCGCCACCAAAGCTCTTGTCCCCCACATGGAAGCTGGCTACGCACAAGCTTGGCTGCCATTGTCTGCCTACATAATAGCCAACAACAGCCTGGACAACAATTCTCAGCTTCAATTGTCACCACCCTATCTTACCCTTGCACCTTTCAGGGAGAAGTTATGATCTTCTACTTCTGAATGCTCAATAATTGTGTCATTTATCTCAATTTGCAGTTCAGTCTTTAGGCAGCTATTGGCAAGCTGGCATTAAAAAAAGAAACTATAGACGAGGTCTGGGCCAAAGAACATTTTCATTCCCAAATAATAATCAGTTTAATTTGCCCGCATATGACCAATGATTCATGTTCAGATTTAATAATCAGGATCACATAATCTGATTATAGGGGAAATAATTTGTTTACAACCCCCGATTTACTGCTCAGAATTCCATTATCTCTCTTCAGCCATTGGTTTTTAAGAGATACTAACATGACCCAGGGGAACAGAAAGCAAACTATTATATTTCCTACAATTAGATCTTTGCATAGTCTTAACCCCAAGCTCCTACATAAAAAGAACAGAAACAGCATGGAGGAAACCCTATAAATAAAATGAATATATAATTGTGCTCAAATTATATATTTGCTGTGCTGGAGAGGCAACATTGCGAGTCTGCCTCCCGCAAATCACTCAAGCAAGGCCGCTGGGCTTGGCACTTAAAAGCAACTTCCAGAAACGCAATGCAGCTTAGTGGCTGCCACCCCGGCCGGATGGCCCATATCTGTTCAGTCCTTTCACTGCTGCTGTCTAAAGACTTTTAAATTGCACGCGTTGTTCAGGCCCCACTTTGCTCAAAGAGTCCGTGTGCAGGAGAAAAGTTAGGCATAATGCAATTTCTGGAAAGCAGATCCTGCCCCCTGCTTCCCATCTGAAAATGTGGTTCTCTGCAATTGACCGGCCTCACCCCAGAGCGGTCAGATTTGCTTTGCGAATAGCATCTCAGCTTTTTTTTTTTTTTCCAAAGCAAGGAAATGGATGTGCATTGATGTAATTTAGTACCTTAGAGACGCGGACAAATTAGTGTAGAACATTATCACTAGTTAATTATGAATGACCGATTAATCAACCTAATCTAATATTCCACATTATGTTGATGTTATTAAAGTGCATCATGAAAATGACAGATAGTCTTCATTTGCTTTCTTTGGCCAAATGTGCACTCTGCAGTCATGATGTCAAAAAAAGTTTGCCAGTTTTAATATTAGAGAGTTAAATAATTTAAAAGAAGGTTTACCTGCACTCTGGCTTCTGTGAGGTTTATTTTCATGGCTAGCTCTTCCCTGGTGAAGACATCTGGGTAGTGTGTTTGGGCAAAGACTGCCTCCAGAGCTTCCAGCTGGTAAAAGGGGGAAAAAAATGTTTATGGGTGAGAGGCTGTGGCTAGGTGAGGGAAAGGACACATATTTCAGAGTTGCCAGCAGTGGTGAGGAAGCAATTTCGAAGATCAAATCCAGGAAGGAAATGGAGAAAAAGAGCTGTCTGCAAAGATTCCACAAAGGCCTGGAGGAAGGCTCAGCTCGTAAAGGCCCCACTGAGCCTGACGAACGAAGCGTGACCCCAGAGGCACATACATGGTGGAGAGAACCAACTCCTGCAAGTTGTTCTCTGACGTCTTCATGTAGACAAACACACACACACACATACATATACAATAAATAAGTAAAATATAATTTTTTAAAAGATAAGGAAAATTCCACAGAATGACAGTTTAAATCCCAGTTGATTTTGTAGCCAAGGCTGCTCACAACCACAGTGTGCCCTCCCTGAGACATAAGAAGTAGTCATGTGATAGAGATTTCCGTATGTTTACATTTAATTTGTCCTGGGAATAAATAGTCTAGGGTAGCCTCATAATTCTCATGGTGCCACCGTGAGAGTAGAAAACTCTCTCACAGATTCCACTCATGGAACCCTCATGAGTCAGTCCCACAGAGCCTTCTAGGGGTGTGGGGGTTGCCTTCACTCTGCTCAGGAAGGAGGATGCTCTTGGGGCACTCAGCTCTGGGAAACCCAGTAGAAAAGTTGTAGCTGCTGCCCAGTCAACAACATGGTCTGTTCATGAGTCAACCTTGTAGGTCAGTTTTCCCCGTCTGTCTATTTAGGAATAAGAATACCCGACCTGAGACAGGGCGTAGTAGTGTGTGCTTTAATCCCAGCACCCGGATCTCTGTAAATTCAAGGCCAGTGGGGTCTACAGAGCAAATTCCATGACACCTGAGGCTACAAAGAAAAACTCTATCTCGAAAAAATACTTTTAAAAAAAATATGCCCCACCTGCAGTCTGCTGACAGGGAAATGTGCCTCCAATCACCTTTTCTGATCATCCAGAGTTACAAGGCCCAAGTTAACTACCCTTTTCCCCAGCAAACATGTAAGTTATTCAGGAAAACAAAGACCTAGTTAAATCAACAGTTGGCCTCCTTTTAAAAGGCAAGGGAGAGTGAGTGAGTCCTCTGTGACTGTGAGGCTCTCACACCCCGGGAATCTGTCCTTACTTGCTGAAGAGTGAAGGTCGTCCGGTTCCTGCGCTGTTTTCTTCGAAGAAACCCATCATCAAAGTCCCCTGTGGAGTGGTTGCCAAAAGGTGCGGTGCCTACAGGGAGTGAATAGATCAGTCTGGGCAGAGAGACCGGGTCTTCAGGCCCTCCTACACGCAGCAACCCCTTTCCGTGCTCCTCCTCAGAGAGCCCATCCTTCCCATGTGTTTCTCTGTGTTCTCTTAGTAAGACCTCTTTTCATTATCCCTAGCTCTGTGTCTCCCCCAAAACCGTTAGCTATAGGAGCAGGTTTCCCTATTGCATAGGACAATGGTGACCAAGATGGTCAAGTCTGCTCCCTGTGACACTGTGATCTCTGAGTCAGGAGGGATGAGTGGGCTTGAGTGAACTCTGGTCCTCACCTGCCTTCCTATTCCTGGCTGCCCCTCTGTCCCTATCTGCTCGCCGCCTACCTTGAACCCTACCACAGAAGCCTGAGTTCCTCCCTTCCCCTCTCCCCCGCTTGATGGCTTACTCCCCTTGTTACTATAACCACCAACGGCTAAAGGCTGGAGAAGAAAAAAAAAAAAACAAGATATTTTCACACCACTTTCCTTCTAGAAGTGCAGAATTCACGGAGGTAAGAAGTTTATAAATGATTATTAATTACTCCTGGTCACAGCTCATCAGTACCACAGTGGATCTATTGCATAGACAGCAATTAACAAAAGGCCTGCACCAATAGAATGCCAAGCCAGCTTGCTAGGACCACTCTCCAAGGGCACTCCACTAGGTAACCAGGTCTTACACAACATCCTGCTGCCCCCAGTTCCCTGGAAAAAGAAAGAGCCTCCAATGCTCACAGTAAAGCCAGAACAGAGTCTAGCCCCAAACGTGCATTTGGATCATTTTCCAAATGTGCACTATTTGCTTGATAGTCCACAATGGCTTCTTAGGAAAACAAATGAGTAGGTTTCCATTAACCAGTGCGCATTTCACCTGCCATGGGCACTGCTGTTCAGCACTGGCTTTCAGGCCACAGCATCCAAACAGCATTCTTCACCAGCACCTCGGCCATAGAAGGCCAAATCTTCCAGGTCTTTTCATATTCCATATACTACAGAGAGTCCCACTGAGTGATATCTAACCCTACCCCACACGTCTCGTCAAAACACTGCCCCCCTTCCTTACTAGAACTTTCTCCCGCTGTCTTCCTATCCAAATTGCATTCTTCCTCAAAACCCCAGTAACAAGTATTTCTCTCCATCTTGATAGCAGTGGAAAGGGACTGATTCAAAGCAGTCTTATTTCCATTACTTTGCAGAAGACCATGCTTTCTCTTTTGGATGTCAAGTGTTTGACTGGTCAGCACGGACCACATTCTCAGACTTCCTGGTCACTGTCTTCCCCCAATCTCCTCCCTTATACCTTGCTTCAACACTGTTCACAATGCTTCCCAGCTGAAGCCTACAAAAGCTGACTTCAGCAAGCCGGGAAGAGAAAGACTGACAACCTAAGAATAAAGAAAAAGAAATGAGAGCGGGCTTCTTGAAAGAAATAGAATGCTTGATAAAGCTATGCACAGCTCCTCAAACAGAATGTAACAGGACAATGAAACAATATGCTCATTGTTTTGTCCCCCAAAAAAGTGCATAATGATACCCAGAACCAATAAATTGTAATAAATTGTGCATGTTCATTTATTATTCATATGAGCATCAGTTGGTGAAAGTGTATTAGAAGGCAACTGAATAGTCACCATCAAAAATTTAAGTGCACAGGTTTTTAATCCATGAGTATAGTTATAAAGTTTGCTGAAAGACAGAGGGAAGAATGTTCTTGAAGATGTCGTAATACGAAATAAAACAAGAAACAGAGAAAGCACACATTGGTGGATATATTCTGCAAAACAAATACAGGAATACTACTCAACAGTCTAAAAGAAAATAAGTAAATCCATATACACAAGCATGGGGAGAAAGATCTCAAAGATGTATTATGAAGTAAAAACAAAACCAGAGTCCTGGATGATGAGACAGCACAACCTCAGTGCAAAAAAGACATAACAGGCATGAAATGATCAGCTCAGGAGATGGAATCATAAGAGACATGCCGTATCAGATGCCTTGAAGGGGGGAGAGGAGGGCTTTGCTAGTCAGTGTGTGGGTTCTTGTTCTTAAAAAAAACTTTGAGACCCATGACCCATGCGGCACTTGCTAATTAAATCTGAACAAAGTATCTGAGAAGTAAGATTGTATTCACACTTTGTTTTTTTCCTTTGTACCTCCCCTAGAGTCCAAGGTCTGTCCTCAGCCATTCTCAACTCTCCCATCTACAGCACATCAGCCTGCCCCAGCAACACTGACCTAGACACAAGCTCCCCTTCTGAAAAACTGGCACAGTATATATCTAGAAAAGTCTGAAAGGTACTTGAAGCCCCCCCTCCCCCTCTTCTGGTCACATCAGTCTGAGTCAGCGTTCTGGTGGGGCCAGCACAGAACATGAGTAGCAAATATGAGCCCCCCAGAAACAAGCGAAGAGCAGTAAGTGAGTCGGAGAGAGCGTGGGCTAGGGCATTCTGTAAGTCACTTCTGTAACCCACCCTTACAAACAGGTTCTCTCTTAGGTCACCAGGATGTACAAAGCTTGCTAAATGCCCAAATCTCTTCTTTTTCCACTTGGCAATAGCCTGCCTGGGCTGGGTACTGGCAATCAGTGCTGAGACTGGAGTCTACAGCACATAGAAACTACACGGCACAAACCAGCAGGGTCTCTTTCAGTCCTGGGGTATAGCTGTCCAGAATTGCACCTCTCAGACTTTGCCATAAAGCCTCCCCTGCCTGGGTCTTTCCTGGTGTTGAAATGCAGGCGTGCAGAGCTTAAACACTGCTTCCCACTAGCTTTCTTTAGCAATCTCTGCTGGATGTTTAAGGGCTTTTATAGGGAAAATGAAAACAAACTCCCAAATCATGAATGAGACTGGAGGTTGCTTAAGGCCACCTACAACAAGGTAGATAAGTGTCCCAAGGTTATTAAAGTTCCATCAAGGCCACAACACAAGCCAGAGTGTGGGGCTGCATGTCCAACTGATGGCCACAAATCTACACGGCCAGGGAGAATTTACCCTTGGGTTCCACAGGTCCTGCTTAGGTACACCCAGAGACCCAAGTCTTCACTTCTCACTACCCCTGCCCCACCTAACAACTGGGAGCAGACACCATACAAGGAATAGGAAAGGCATTTTTTTTTTAAAGATATAAAAAGACCTTAAACAACCAGACCCTGGTTCCGGGGCTAGTGAGAGTGAATATTTGTAGTCAGAAATTCCGTGAGTCGCTGAGATGAAGCTATGCCTAGACACTCCGGGCAGGTAACCAGCAGGAAGCTGGCCTCCAGGGACAGCTTTGCCATGTAAGATCCCGGAGCACTCTCGTCAACGCCCTGGGTGAGGGCAGCTTAGCAAACAGGCCCTTTCTGGCATGCGGTGGAGCCTAGGACGCAGCGGGCAGTTCAACTTGCTCTGGCTTTCTAGGATGTTAGCAAAACACCGTGAAAGATTGATGCGGGCCCCCTGGGTGGAGGAGCCCCGATTAGAGGCGTGACACCAGCATCTGTGCTGGGAGAATCAGGCGTCCCCGAGGCACCCATAGCCCGGGGCAGCGCGCGACCCAGGCGGAGAGGGAGGTGGGAGGCAGGTGGCACCCGGGCGGAGGGACGGAGCTGGGTGTAGGGAGGGGGCTAAGGGCTCCCCTAAGCCCTGCCATGCGGCTGCCACCTCGCGGGGCGAAGACCCCAACACCCGTCAGTC
>LOEQ01014400.1:0-18118 GCA_001685075.1 Bramus lutescens | reverse complement strand
AGATAGTGGATCAAAGACCCTCAGTCATCAATCAATGTCAGGACCAGATGTTCCATTTTCAGATAGTGGATCAAAGGGCCTTCAGTCATCAATCAATCGGTTCAAGCCCCAATTAATGAGTTTCCATCTCAGATATCAACTCTAGTGGATCTTTCAACTGCCTGTATTTACATCCTAATCACGTGTGCAAGTGTCTGCCACCATGTCAAGCCCTGCTGCCAACATCTTCCTCAGTGTTTGATTTCATGGTGGTACCCACTTTGGAAAGAGTGGGGTAGAACTCAATGTAGTTTCCATTTTTTCTTATTTTCCTCATGACTAAAGATGCTGAGCACTATTTTTATACATTTATTGGCCATTATGTACTTTTTGAAGAATTGCCTATTTGCTCACTTACTCATTGGTGATTTTATTTTATAGGTTTTTTTTTAGTTCTTTCTTTTTCTTTTCTTTGCCTTTCTTTCTTTCTTCCTTCCTTCCTTCCTTTCTTTCTTTTTTCTTTCTTTCTGAAACAGTATTTTCTATAGCCAAGGCTTGCCTCAAACTCTAGACCTTTCTGCCTATGACTCAAAAGTGCTGGGATGATAAGCATACAACTTGGCATCTGACTTGAGTTCTTTATATATTTCTGGTATTGGCCTCTGTTAATGAGTAGTTATTAAATATTTTCTCTCATTTTACATACTTTCTCACTCACTTTCTGTTACTGTGCAGAAGTTATCTCACTTCACATGAACCCATTTGTTAATTCCTGATGTTCTTTCCACAGGCACAGTCAACACGTCTGTTTTGTTTTATGCCAGCACCATGCTGTTTTTGTTACTATGGCTCTGTAATGTATTTTGCAATCAGTTACTGTGATAACTCCAGCACTGAGATATTCAGGTCATTAAGTTTCTATATGAATTTTAGGACTTAAAACATCTCTAGTGAAGGTAACAGGAATTTTGATGGTTATCACATGGAATCTGCTTTTGGTGCTGTAACTACTTTTATGATGTTGACTCTAAAGGTCATTGAGCACCAGAGACATTGATAACATGTGGCACCTGCTTCAACTTCTTTCTTTAATTTTTTTTCATTGGAGAGTTCATTTATATCTTTTGCTAGACTCACTCTTAGGTCTTTTATTTACTATTTTTGAAGCTGTTGCAAACAAAATTGTTTTTATTATTTGGTATTATTTTTAAATTAAGGTGAGAATATATGATGGCTTTGTATTTACAGCTGAATTTGAGCATAATTTACTTAAATTTTCACCAGTTTTCTTTTAAAATGTTAAAAAGCAATTGTTATATCTATAGAGAATCTTTATGGGTTCTCTTAAGAATGTACATTATATAATAACTGTTAGTCCTTAAAATACAGTTAAAGCTATTTAATATATTGTGTAGATTAACTCTAAATTTTATCAATTCTTAGTTTAGAAAAATGTATTGTTGTTAGAACAAAATGGTGAAATAACCTACTACTATAGCTTATAAAACTATCTGATATTTTATGTAAATTAATACTTTTTTATAAAATTGATTGCACATATACTTATAGCAATTATATTTTCTTGAATTATTATTTTTTAATATTGTGATGGAATCTCTTTTATCTCTTCTGATTAATTTTGGTTTGGGGCCTAATTTCTGAATTCCCATATCAATGATTTATGATTTTCAGCCTTGAGAGATTGACTTTTCTTCTATGACTTTGTCTCAGTCTTTGCTGGTGAACTGTCTTCCTTGGCAAGGAAAGATAGGTTTTTCCTTAAAATCAAGTGAAATTGTCTACTTATTTTACTTGGTGTGTTGAGACCATTTACATAATAATATTGCAAGAGCTTTGCTAGTCTCTGTGATTTTATAGACCTTTTGTTTATGGCTGCATTACTGCTTATTATTGTCCCTTCCTGAAGCCATTAAGGTTTTTTTTGTTTTGTTTTTAAAGTATTGGCTATTAGGCATTTTTTTTACCTTTTTTCTTTCTATGAACTTTTTCTCAAAACCATTCTCTTTAGCAGATACTTACAACTGAAAATCCTTCTCATTGTGTTAAAGATTTCTTTGAGGCTACTTCTGTCAAATTAATATAATTTTATATTTGCAGGACAAGCAATTTGGAGAGATATTTTAAAACTCAATAAATAACATGAGTTGTATGTGGGGATGGACAAGTAAATAAACATTTTCAAATTAAAAAAGTATTTGTCAAAATAATTGGCAAAACAAATCATGGCCACACTCTCTGGGTTAGAAGTAGTTTATTCATAATGGAGTTGGCTAGTTGTTTTACAAAGAGTATGTATTCTTATTCTTGGTGAGATCAAATTGATTCATGATTTCTTTGAAGAAATCCTTGCCTAATAAGGGTACAGCTCAGTGGCATAGCAGGCATGAAGTCTGGGAATGATCTCCAGCTCTGCATAAACCAGACACAAGGATACAATGCGTGTAATTACAGCATGCAGGACTTGAAAGCAGGGAGAAGGGAGGGGGTCAGAAATTCAAGGTCATCTTCCATCACATAGCAAGGTGGATGCATCTTGCTACCTGAGCTACCTGAGACCTTATCTCAAAAAAAAGAAGTCCTGAGTCTTCACCTAACCCAAGGTCAGCCTGTTCCTCATGAGTTTTATTTGAATAATTTTATAGCATATATTAGATCTAAGATGCATTTAAAAGAAATTTTTGCATGATACAAATATACATCAAAGGCTGGTTTTGGTTGTGTGTATCAAATGATTCTTGTCACTTAAAAGTGCTCTTTTAAAAATACCAAATTATCTTTACATTTCATTAAAAATTAATTAGCCTTGTGTATATTGTTGAACTTCATTTGGTTTTACTGATAGATGATAGATAGATGATAGATAGATAGATAGATAGATAGACACATATGTACATATATGTCTATACGTGTATATGTGTATATATGTGCATATCCATGCATATATATATATATATTAGATTCTACAGTTTTTATTTTGAAATTTATTATCACTTTCACTTTCTTCATGACACAGGAGCTAGGACAATTGCTCAATAGTTGAAGTATTTGTCACATGGCATGAGAACTAGGTTTTGGTCCCCAAAACCCATATAAATGCTGGATGGACATAGCAGTTAGCCTGCAGTTCCAGTGCTCAGAAGGTGGAGATGGCATCCCTTGAGCAATCTGGCTAGCCAGACTAAGTGCATTGGCTATCTCTGGCTTCAGTTGAAGTTCATTATTCCCTCACTGAATAATGGGAAGAAAAATCAGGAAAGACACCTGATGTCAACTCCAGGTCTCTACATGCACTGGAACACAGGTACACTTATACACCAGACACATGTGCCCTCAGGAACTACATATACATACACTTGGATGCGCATCACACACATGCAGAGAAGGAGAAAGAAAAATATTAGACTTCTATAGATATCCTCAATCAAACTATGGAATAGTTATAATGGGAAAATTTGTCTTATTGGGAATTGTTTTTAAATCCCAATCAACATATAATATTCAACTACAGAGGGCTCCAAAAAGCTTAGTTGAGTGTGTGCGTAAGAACAAAGTGATCTTTGTAATTCTCACAAGAATTTTGAAAAGAAAATGCTATCTAATATAAAACAGTACTAATAGTAACTGCATATTACTACAGGGAATTATTTTCTTCTATTACTTCATTAAAACTTGAATGACTGAATTTACCATTGAAACTCTTTCATCATAAAAGTCAACAGGTTAATTTTTCTTAGTCTCCCTATATTTAAAATTTGTGTATATAAAGAAAATCTCATTTTACATGGAGTGAGACAGGAAGCAGAGAGCAGTGTGGGTCATTTGGGCTGTCAGTCCTCATCAATCTCTTTGATTGAGACACGGTCTTTTATTGTTCACTGCTGTGTACAGAGGAGACACTCCTGTCTCGGCTTACCTCCGGGTTCAGGAACACCCCTGAGGACAAACGCTACTGCACCAGCTTTTACAAGGATTCTGGAGATTTGAACTCATGTCACCAAGCTTGCACAAGTATGCCAAGCTTTTTCTTTTGAACCAACAGCCAGCTCCCAAATCATGACATGGAGACTTCTTATTAGCTATGAATGCCCAACCTAAGCTAAGGCTCATTTCTGGCTAGCTCATTTAACTTAGATTAGCCTGTTTCTCATTATCTACCTTTTGCCTCAGGGATTTTTACTTTTCTTTCCTTCTGTATATCTTTCACTGTTTCTCATGTCTGCTGGCTTGCAGCTGCCTGGCTTCTTGCTCTGGGTGTGTCCCTCCTTCTCTCCTCCCTCTCTCTCTTCTCTCTTCTATTTGTTCTCTCTGCCCACCAGCCCCACCTATCCCTCTCCTGCCTAGCTATTGGAAATTCAGCTTTTTATTAGACCATTCAGATGCCTCAGGAAAGTAAGGTGAAAGAAATGCAATACATCTTTACATAATTAATCAAATGTAGCATAAACGAAAGTAACACAACTTTCACAGCTAAAGTAATATCCCATAACATAAACAAATGTAACACATATTTAACACATAATTAAACATACATCCTGACATCATTAAACAAATGCAGCACAAACAAATGAAACATACCTTTATACAGTTAAAATGCAGTTACACAATTAAATACTCCACAGTATAACCAAATGTAGCACATCTTTGTCTAGTTAAAGTAATATTTCACAACACACAAGCTCTGTACTCACTGAGTCATCTCCTCAGCCCTACAGTAAGAGGACTAAGGCTCACCATGGGCAAAGATCATCTAAAGACATATTGCTAATAGATGATTGAGCTGACAAGTGGGCCTGGGATCACTAATCTTAAACTGAGGTTCATGAGGAGAGTGGGAAAAAATGAAGCTAGGGAGAGAGAATAAAGTCACAACTTGGAAGAATACGCACAAAAACATATTTTCTTCTGTACCGAATAGCTCAGGGTAGAGCGAGGATACTAGTGTAAATAATTTATTCTTGCAAAGCTGTGGGGTGGAATGAGATAGTGGGCCAGGGAGTGCTATAAGACAACGGGCATGGCAATTATGGACTAGAGACTGAATTCAGGCAGCCTCAATGATTGGCCATCTCAAGAGAAACCTCACTGTGTCAAAATGTTATGGGTAGCTCATACAGTCCATAATAAAGCTCACAATGAGGCTGGGCAAATGAGTAGAAAACAAATGAAGTGCCGCAGAAGGACTCTGGGCCACACAGCAGCACATGCCTGCTCACTGGAGACGCCTCTATCACTGGGCCACTAGCAGAAGACTCAATTCATATTCAGGCTATAGAAAATTGTAGGCAGCATGTCAAGGTCTTAGTTCTGAAAGAAGAAAAGATGTCCTATAATCCTCCCTGCATTTGGGAAGAACTACATGGTGGCAGACACATGTAGTGGAGGAAGCACTCTTTAGCTCATGGTAGAAAAG
Source organism: Bramus lutescens (assembly GCA_001685075.1). NCBI lineage: Eukaryota > Metazoa > Chordata > Mammalia > Rodentia > Cricetidae > Bramus > Bramus lutescens. The sequence continues at coordinate 12,708 of LOEQ01014400.1, read as the reverse complement.
AATCAGAGAAGAAAATAAAAGGAGTCATGGTGAAATAAAGCCCACAGACAAGGTCCCATGTCCACTTCCTCTAACACCAATTTCCAATAGTGCCTTTATATTATTATTAATTCACTTAGGCATTAGCCCCTTTATTAGGTTAGAGCCTGAGTGACTTAATAGTCTCTGAAAATGGCCTCACAGACACATCTAGACCCCACTAATTGCTTAGGCATTCCTTCATCAAATTTTCAATCATACTTGGACTCTGGTGGGAGGTCAAAGGCCATCTCCTGGGAAGACTCATTAACAGAAAGATTTCCCTAAGTCAGAAAAATATTCAAATCCTAAGAACAGGTACTTAAGGTTTTCTGAGAAATTAGAAGGTAAACTAGCCACAAAACAGTACAGCCATTCATAGGAAATATAGTTTAAAGACTTTGAAAAGTTCTAGGCTATAGCTACGGATGCATTATTGGTACACTAGATGTAGTCTATACATCAGCTATCTAAATACTTCTGTCCTATAAGACAGTTTAAATATTTAGAATGCAACTATCCTGTCCTTGAAAATAAAATTCAGTAGGGCTTTCCTTCCTCCTGCTTTATAAACACAGGACTTTTTAACTCCTTCCCTCACCTCGTATCTCTGGATTGGCATAGGTACACGGTAGTCAGCATTTCATCTTCCCATTCTTCCTCAGGTTAGTGGTTTCCTTTGAATTCTTGGTCTTTGTTTTGCTCTTATCACTAAGTATAGCTCATTTGTTGTAAAATGATTTCAAAGTGTATCCTCATTCTAGAGACAAGGAAATCAAAGATGACAAAGGACAAATTCCTTGTCCATGGCAAGAACTCAAAATAAACTTAAGCCTTGGAACTTAGCAGTACAAAGATGAAACATTTTGAGGAAAATCAGCCAGCTGGAAATGCGTTGGAGCTGGAGGCGGGGAGGTTGAACTGCAGCTACTGGTTGTTTGCTGAAAACCCATCTTGGGAATCCTCCCAGACTCACCATTAGCAGTCCTGACTCTCAGTCATCTGACATAATTTTTGACTCCTGTGCTGTGAGACTGAGACACATTCAGCAAAACCATACTTTAGGTTTTGGTCTTTTCCTAGGCTGATGACCTGGTACAGCACTCTCTTGCCATGCCAAGGCAACCATGCAGTGCATTTTCCATTGAAATATGTAGTTCATAAATTAATTGATATATTAAATATTTTATTATACAATATACATTGTGTTAGATAATATTTTATGTGCCAAGGAGGACAGTCAACTGATAGTGCTTCTGCCTCTACCTTCTGAGTATGAGGAACTAGAGACATGTACCACCATGACCAGTTTGTGTAGTGCTTGGAAGCAAATTTAGGTTTTCATGCATTCTAGGAAAGTAGTCTATCTACCAGCAGAGCTACATCCCTACCTCACTTCTGAGTTTTGATACTCAGTTTCACCACGCAGTCTTGACTGGCCTGACAATTACTATGTAGCACAGGTTTTCCTTGAACTTTGGAGGGCTCTCCTACTTCTGCCTTTCAAGTGCTAGGATGATAGGTGTGTTGGCATGCTAGTGCTCTCAAGTTCTCTCTCTCTCTCTTTCTTTCTTTCTTTCTTTCTTTCTTTCTTTCTTTCTTNCTTTCTTTCTTTCTTTCTTTCTTTCTTTCTTTCTTTCTTTCTTTCTCTGTCTGTGTGTGTGTGGTGTGTATATGTCAGAGGTTGACTTCAAGTATCCTCTCTGTCACTATCCACCTTACTTTTTGAGACAGTCTTGTCACTGAATCTGATGCTCACTGTTTTGACTGACTGACTAGCAGCAAGCACCAGAGATCTTGTTGTCTCTGCTCCCCAACATTGGGGTCACTGGTGGTGTCTCTTGGTTTTTGTCTACTTGACACAAGATTAGATAGAATCTCAAATGAAGAATTGCCTGCATAAGATTGGCCTATACGCAAGTCAGTCAAGCATTTTCTTGATTAACAATTGATTTGGGAGTTGCTATCCCAAGGTAGGTGGTACCATCTCTGGGTTGTTGGTCCTTGGTTAAAGAAGGATGCTAAATAGAAATCCCATATTAGCTCAGAATTGAGTATAATAAAGGGTTATTTAGGGGTAGAGTCACAGATCAAAGTCCTCTGCTTGAACGGGGGACAGCAACCCAATCCAGCAGCTTGAAACAAAGAGCAAGCGTGTACATTTCATCAGCATTTATAGTATTAGAGGTCATGCCCAAGTGGGCTAGTAACTTAAAGGTTACTGACTAAAGGAGTTCCTACAGCATCTCCCATTTTGTTTAAATAAGAGTGTTCTAAGCCTATTACAAAATTATATATAATAAGAACAAATAACAAGTATAGAAATTAGAATTACAACCAGCATAAACAGTTTCAAGCAAGAAACATGTGATAAATGTTTCAATAATTATCCAATCCTAAGGAGTCTAAGTCTTGTATTATAAATAACTCGGTGAAGTCATAGGAGAAAAGTAACTACGGCTATCTAGTCTTCAACTCCATCAGAGACCTGAGAAGGGAAATATTATTACTTGAGTAAACAAGAAGTGCAATGAAGCAAATTCCAAAATATGCAATAAATGACAGAGACAACTGGCTACCTAGGCAATCACCCAAAGTTTCATTTGCAATGTTGGAACAACTAACTTTGACTAAGGCCTAGAATAACTGATGGATCATTTTCAGAGGCAGGAAAATTTTCAAAGCCATCTTGCCCTGCCTTATCAAGACTTGACAGTCTGTTTTCTTATATCCTGCTTGTCCTGTTCAGACACCATGCATTTTTTCAGTAGTCGAAGCATGGGAAGTTCCTTACCCAAAGTCCAGTTTTTCCAAGAAGAAAACAAGCTCCAAGTGGAGTATCTTTGTGCTCAACATTCTCTCTAGAATAGATTGATGCTGCCAGTTGCAATTGTGTCTCATGTCAACGGAACCTTAAGTTATTTAAATGCCGTATTCTACAGTTCTTTGAAGTGGTTAAAGATTACCTATCTACACAGAATGCAATCTCTATGCATCCAAAGAACCTGATTAATCTAACTTTATGTATGACAAAGATGGATGACTATTGACCTATATAATTCTTACCTATATAGCTTAAAGATTGAGACTTCATATTAGAATATTAAACAATCTTCAAAAACTTGTTCAATGAATGAGGAAAATGACTTCAAAATGTAAGCAATGTACAAGTATCTTGATCAGAGGTAGAAATGTATAGTATAGTATAATAAACATATCCTAAAGTTGAATCAATATATAAAATGTCTTAAGCAGAGGTAGAAGCATGCATGTATATTGTATGACAAAATAACTTTGCCTAGGTATACAAATGTTGTAGATATTTATAGGAATAGAAACATATTCAATATACTGTGAATTTGTAATGATATACAAGAACCTATACCAATGTAAATTGCCTACAAATAATAGCTCACAAGTATTCACTCTACTACTCACTATTATTATTAGTGTGAATAAGCTTGCATTAATCTACCTATTATCCTATTCATTCTTCCTTTTTATCAAAGAGATCCCTGATCCTACATAATTTCCACCCCAAACTCCAACCCTATACCAATGATAATCAATCCATAATTGGTGTCCCTAATCCTTAGGACAAACTTTGTTGGGAGAGGGGATGTAGTCCTCTAGAATTACTTCCAGCTGTCATGGGGCAATGTTCTTTCTATGGGATCCTGTGAAACTAAAATGATAGTTAAATTTTAAGATTACTATCTGGTATAATTGCAAATAGTCTCTGAGTATTCAACAGGAATTTTCTGAGTTTCCTATTTGGAGTACTGGCCAGAATGTTGTAAAAAGGTGGACCATTTCAGCTAACCAAGTTGGAGCCATCTTGAGCAGCTGGCACCCAAAACCAGTCTTATAGTAGCACTTTCAGCATTATGACAGCATATCAACCAGGTGGAATCATTGTTGTGGGGCCCAATCTTCTTCATTGAAACTTCAAAGATTACTGCAGGAAAATTCATTGTTCATAGTAAAAAAAAACTTTGTAGTAAGGAGGCCCTCTTGTTTGTCCTGGCCACCTGGCTTGCTTAGCCCCAAAATAACCACAGAAACTGTATTAAATAAATTACTGCTTGGCCCATTAGCTCTAGCCTCTTATTGGCTAAATCTCATATCTTGATTTAACCCATTTCTATTAATTTGTATATTGCCACATGGTAGTGGCTTACTGGGAAAAAGTCAGCATGTCTGACTCTACCAGCTCCATGGCAGCTCTCTGACTCTGCTTTCTTCCCCCCAGAATTCAGTTCTGTCTTCTCTGCCTACCTAGTTCTGGCCTATCAGGCCAAGACAGTCTCTTTATTTATTAACCAATACAAGCAATACATAGAAAGAAGGATCTCCTACACCAAAACTTAAACATTATTTATATAGGCATATATTCAATGAAGGGTATGATAGAGACAAAAATAGTTATGGAGAAAAGTAAATTTTTTCCCTAAATTCTTTCTTCTTTCTGTTCCATACCAGATGGCTCCTGATATAAGACAGAAACTCTTAATTAACAACATACTTGGATTTAGAGAAGAATAGAGCCTTTGTCCAACTCCAAAGCCAGTTTTGATTTTTAAGTGAATCATGATTANTATATATATATTCTTACCCTCAGATGACCTGGCCTCATAAGTCAGAATTCTCTTTGCTTGGTGATCCTACCTGGATAATTATCTTTTCCTCTTTAGGCATCTAGATGTCCAGGGTCTCTTGACTTTTTGAAGATGAGTATTTTCCTGCAAAGACAAGAACAGAACCCTGCCCTACCACTTAAGAGGTTTCCTTACCATCTATGGTTGTCACCTCTGTGGATGAGTTGTCATTTCTCTTTCTCAAGAGGTTTCTCTTTTTTAACCAAATCTTTATTAATTTTGAGGGCATCCATAACTTTTTTATCCTGTGGAAAAAAGAGTGAAACCCATTCCCTAACATAGCACATCTGCTGGTTTCCATTATGAGGTCAAAACATCCTTGAAATACATTGCTGATTTAATTCAGAAGTGTCTCTCTGTTATTGTTGTTCCTTTCTCATTAGTATTAAAAAATTAAAGATTAATAAAGCATTATGCCATCTATTTCTGAAGGTATTTCCATCCCTTTCTATTTGTTTAACATATCCTTTATAGTTCAGTTTGATCTTTCTATAACTGTCTGACCTGCAGGATTGTTTGGTATACCTACAATATGCTTTATATTATAATAAGCAATAAACTGCTTCATTTTCTTAGAGACATATGCTAGAACACTATCTGATGGCCATAATTTCTAATAAATGCATGATTCTGAATCATCCTTTTCTAAGCTCAAAGTAGTTGCCCATCAAAAACCTGAATAAGTGTCAATGGTGATTTGTACATATTTTTATTTTCCAAAATCTACAAAGTAGAACACATCCATCTGCCAGATTTTATTTCTTTGAGTACCCTTTTAGTTATTCCATGCAGGTAGTGGTGTTTGGTTATAGAAAGAGCAAGTAGGATGTCTCTTTATAATTTCCTTAGCTTGTTACCATGTAAAAGAAAACTAACCCTTTGTTATTGACATGATGTTTCTTATGAAATTCTGAGGATTTCAGCACACTTCCAATCAATAACTGATCAATTTATGCATTACCTGTGCTAGGGGACCTGGCAGATACACATGCATACATGGGATCTAATCAGTGCTATGTATATGGAACAAAGCCTATTCCTGATTATATCTTGAATATGTATGAATAATAAAGTCAATTCTGTATCATCTGGTATAAATTCAGCAGTTTCTATATGCAAGACAACTCTTTCTGCATATTGTGAATCAGAAACTATATTGAGAGGTTCTTGAAAATTCCTTACTACCATGAGAATGTCATATAATTCTGCCATTTGAACAGAATTATAAGGGTTTTATTCCACCTTACTTAATTCTTCTGATTTGTAAGCTGCCTTTCCTGATATATTTGCATCACTATAGAATGTATGGGTCCTGTTATTGGTATGTTACATACAATGCTGGAAAGGATCTAAGTAGTTCTCTTTATAAGGATAATTCTATCACATTTGTGATAATTGCTACTAATCTCTCAGAACAAAATTAGTGCATGCTCTTTGCCAAGGTTCATTGTCTTCCAATAATTTTCTAATTTCATCAGTAGTAAAAGGAACTCTAATTTTTGCTGGGTCTATTCCTGCTAGTTGACAAAGTCTCAATTTTCCTTTTATGATTAATTCAGAGACCTTTTCCACATATGTTTTTAGTTTTTTATTTGGTTTATGAGGTAAAAAGATCCATTCTAAGATAATTTACCCTTTGCATTAAAATTCCTGTAGGGGAAATTCTGGAAGACAATATGACTAGAATGCAATTAAGATTTAGATTCACCCTATCTACATGTGCCTCCTGTAATTTTTCTTCAACAACAATCAGTTCCTTTTCAGCTTCAGCTGTTAATTCCCTGGGACTATTTAACTCTTTGTCACCATCTAAGATTTTGTCTAAATGAATTATTAGGTTAGATGTTATCCCAACAGCCAGTCATAGACTGGAAATGTCTCCTAACAATCTTTGAAAGTTATTAAGAGTCTGCGAATGGTCTCTCCTAATTTTTGCCTTTTATGTTATAATTTTCTGTAAATCTATTTTATAACCTAGGTAATTGACAGAATCTCCTCTTTGTATTTTTAGGAGCAATTTGTAATCCCCATTTAGGTAAAACTTTCTTCTTCAAACGTTCTTTCTAAAGTATCTATGTTTGAATCAGATAGCAAAATGTCATCCATGCAATGGTAAATTATAGATTTANCTTTCTAAAGTATCTATGTTTGAATCAGATAGCAAAATGTCATCCATGCAATGGTAAATTATAGATTTAGGAAATTGTTTACATATTATTGCCAATAGTTGACTTACAAAGTATTTGCACAGGGTGGGTCAAATGAGTATTTCTTGTGGGAGGATGGTCCACTGGTATCTCCTAATAGGCTGAGAATTATTATAAGCATGCACTATGAAATCATTTTTTTCTGTCCTTTTCTTATAAAGGTATAGTGAAGAAACAATCTTTTAAATCAATAACTATAAGAGGCCGTCCTTTTGGTAATAAAGAAGGCAGAGGAATTCCAGATTGGAGAGGGCGCATAGGTTGAATTAACTTGTGGACAGCTCTTAGGTCTGTCACTGTTCACCATTTACCACATTTCTTTTCAACAACAAATACAGGAGAATTCCAAGAGCTGGTTGATTCTTCAATATGGTGAGCATCTAATTGCTCCTGTACCAGCTGTTCTAAAGCCTGCAGTTTCTCTTCTGTTCAATGCCATTATTTAATCCATATTGGTTTCTCAGTTAACCATTTTTGAGGTAGGGCCATTAGTACCTCTAAAGGTTTTCTAGTTGTTGTGTATTCTTGTACAGCCTGAATGGCTGATGACCTTTGTGTATAGTACCTTATATTGTCCTTCCCAGAAACATGGGTTTCTGGACTGCAGACATATTAATCTGGATATTCCATTGCTGTAGCAGGTCACAACCCCATAAATTCACTGCAAAATTAGCCACATGTGGCCTCAGCCTTCCTTTCTGTCCTTCTGGCCCTATGCATTCAACCCACAATGTGATTTGTTTTACTTGAGATATGGTTCCAATTTCTAGAATTAAACACTTGCCTCTTGAAGAGGTCAATTTGTATGCCAAGAGTCTGGAGTAATAATACTCACATCTGCCCTTGGGTCTAGTAATCCCTAGATTATAATGTTATTTATATGCACTATTAGCATTGGTCTTTGATCATTTGTAGAAGTCTGCCAAAATACATGTTTTCTATTTCCTGTTGGAAGTTTTTTGATTCACCTTCCATGTTTATTCCATCATCAAGAACTATATGGCTTTTTACAGCAGGCACTAGATTACTTTATTTTCCTTGTGAGGCATGTCCTCCACAGTGACTGGAAATGAGTGGATCACATTTGACTCGGGGAGCTGTGAAAGCCCTTCCCCAAGGAGTTTCCCAATGGTTTGGGGTTGCCTTGTCAGTCTTTTGTTGATCTGCATTCATTGGTCCAATGTCGGCTTTTGCCACACTTCCTATATAATTCAGAAGGTTGATAACTTTTATTTTTGCCACTCCTAGAGAGATATTATTTCTAGGAATTCCCTGTCTACAATCCCTTCTCAGATATCCTATTCTACCACAATTAAAACATTTGGCATTTTGATATCTTCTCATATATTTGGAAATTGCTTCTCCTACTCAAGACTCAGTATTAGAATCAAATGTCTCAACATTCACTGCATGTAGGATCCATTATTTTATCGGTGCTGATCTAACCTTTAAAGGCTCAAATATCTTTTTGCATTCTAAGTTGGCATTTTCAGAAGCCAGAGATTCAATAAATATTCACCTAGCTTCTGAGTCTGTTACTCTTATTTGCATAGCCTTGGTTCATATTTATAAAAAGTCACTAAAGGCTTATCTCTGGTCCTATTTAACCCTGACATATGATTCATTTTGTTTTCCTAGTTCTTGAATCCTGTCCCAAGCATTTAAAGCTGCTGTGTGCTATAGGGGCTAGATTTGTTTTTCATAAAAATCTTGAAATTGTGGGTCAGCATAAGTGATCTCACAAAGAATTTGATCTTGGGAAGCCTCAAGTCCTTTTTCTTTCCCCTGTTGTTCTAAAATTTTTGCCTCTTCTCACCAATAGATTTTCCACAGTAGTTGTGGTCTATCTTCCAGGACCACTGAAACTAATTGAAGCCAATCTTTGGGATAGCCTGATTGGGAGAAGCCCATGTTTTTACCATCTCCCTAACAAATGCTGAATACAAGCCATAGGACACTATTGCTTGCTTTATTTATTTACTCTTTTTTAGATCATTCAGTCCTATAGGTATCCATCTACCTTCTTTGGATCTTTTTAGGCATTTAGAACTTGATGCTTTTTCAGAGTTGATTACAGGATAGGAAGCTAAACCCTGGATAATTCATCTCTGACAGGTACTGGTGATATTAAATCCTGTCTTAGTGCCTTCTTTCCCTGTTCATCAGCTCCAATAATTTTTTCAATCATTTCAAATCTTTTTACTGCTGTATTTTGTATAGTCTGAATCTCTTGGCCTGTATATATTTCTAGTGATTTCATTAAGGCACCTAGCCTTTGGTCTTCATTCTGTACATGTGATTCCAAGGACTGAAGTTTTTCCTTTAAAGATAACATCTCATCCTTGAAAATTTTTTTGGATAGCATGCAGATTGCCCTCCTGGAGAGATACTCTATCTGCTAACCTATCATAACATTTTAACAGATTTGATTGCCAAATTCAACAATATGAATTCTCTCAGATAATTTCTCAGTACCCATTGACATGGATTGAATTTTGACTGTCAAATTAATGTTATCTTTTTCAATAATATTATTTTTAAGGTAAGTTTTGATTTTCAATAGTATTAATCCTGTAAGCTAACTGTTTGTTAATATTCTGTAAAGACTGTATCATTTCTAAAAGTGCTTTATTCTTGGCTCTGTTATCAAACCATTTGTTTAAGGATATAATATGAAGAAGAAAACTGAGTCCCAATATCAAATAAATGGATGTATCACAAAAACCATATAAGCCTTGCAGAATACAATCCATAGTATAAAAATGTTATTAAATTCCTGGATGGCAATATTGTCTACAATTTTATAACTTTCAAGTTTATTTATTTATTTCTTAATCAAATACTTACCTTTGTCATGAGATTTGTGTAAATTGCTGTACATATAATAATTGTTCAGCAGGAGTCGCATTTGCAGCCATGTGGTGAAGAGACATCAACAGTGGCATGAACAGTCCTAAACTGCTTTGGTTTTATACTCATTGGTGCCTGGTTAAATATGCTTTGCTTGACAAATTAAAATCAATTAAATCAGTTCCATTTATGAAGCAAGGAGCCCAGAGCTCACAACCAGGGATCACAAACCAGAAGCTGCCCAAGCTTCTATGCAAGGCAGGGAAAGTGGCAGTGTTTAGGGTGGGGAGAGTGTATGTGAGCCTGGGAAATTTCCAAGTCCCTAAGATTAGCTTAGCTCCACTATGGTCACAGACCTTTTGGGACTGCTTCAGTTCACCCAGTAGGTGTGGAGTTGGTATTCACATGGGCACCAGATGAAAAAGGATGCTAAAAAGAAATCCCAGACTAGCTCAGAATTGAGTATAAGAAAGGGTTATTTATTTATGGGTAGGCTCACAGATCACAATGCTCTGTTTGAACAGGGAACAGCAATAGCCAGAAGAGAGAAAGCGAGTGTGCACTTTACATCAGCATATATGGCATAAGAGGTCATGCCCATGTGGGCTGGTAACTTAAAAGCTACTGACTGAAGAAGTTCCTACAGCACTGGGTTCTTTAAAAAATGCAGGCTGAATAAGCCATGAAGAGCAAGTTAGTAAGTATCACTCCTCCATGACTTCTGCTTCAGTTCCTGCCTTACTTTGATAAAGGATTGCAATGTGGAAGTATGAATGGAAATAATCCATTTTTTCCTCAAGTTAATTTGGTCATGTTATTTATCACAACAATGGAAATCATAATTAAGAAACAGGCCATTTCTGGTTTTAAAAAAATCTTAAAATTTTTTAGACTTTATTAATATAGTGTTTAAGTGTTTTGCCTGCATATTTGTGTACATATACATCTCCATTATCTGCAGATGTCAGAAGAGGATATGGAATCCTTGGCATGGAGTAACAGACAGTTGAGAGTTGACATGTGAGTACTGGGAAATGAACCCAGGTCCCCTGCAGGAACAAGTGTTCTTAACCACTGAACTAACTTTTCAGCCTTATGCCTGGCTCTGGTTTTTTGCATGGATGCTAGAGATATGAACTCAGCCATATCCTTAGCCATTCTCAAGTTATTTCAGTGTAAAAGGAAATGACCACACACACACACACACACACACACACACACACACGGAAGAGTGATTAGGATAATGAACACAAGGTATATTAATGTAACTAGGATCCCAAATCTGTTGAATTGTAAGGCACAGGGATAGTACACCTATTTCTTTTTACCAGGACCTTGCAAGGAGCTGGCACTTAAATGAGTGTGCTGCAGTGGCATTGAAGAAAGGCTCCTTAGAGCAAGCACAGATCTTGAAAGTTTATTTGGGGTTATTGCTCTACTGCATGTAAGTCTTTTCAAATGTTATATTTCTCAAATGGCACGAAGGTTTGTGAAACATTGAGTGTGATTGTCATTTTTTCACTAATTCTGTGGGGTTTCTTAATCAGAGAAAACCTGGGCCTCTTAGCATGACTCTGGAGGCCTTGGCCAGGTTGTTCTTTGTTCAGAGAGGAATTTAGCATTGTCTCATGCATGATCATGTGAGGACCCTCCCTACTCTAGGTGTATTGATCAGGAATCAAATCTTGTAGCCAGTATCACTTCTAACCTCATGACCTTATCAAATAATTTTTCCCTCAGTTAAGAAGTCTGGGGAGTAGTAGCCTAGAGCTTGCTGAGCAACCATAGACAGGGCTCCCTCTTGTTCCTTTCATAGTTATGATTGCAACCACCTATATCAAATATGTAGCTATCTGGACTAGAAACCAAGACTATGATGTTGTGAAGCAATTTTCTGTCTTGGAAGGTAGCTCCTTAAGACCCAAGTTGTTCCAAAGGGAGGTAAAACATTGCACCCTGCAAGGAAGATTGTTAAAACTCAGTAAATACACAATTCAATAGCCTCAAGAAGTTTCTGAAACTGACAAGTTTTATCAGGCCCCTCTCTCTCTGAGCTTATATAAGTAGTAAAGACTGCTGGGAGATACTCTCAGGCCAGCTGAGCTGCCTGAAAGAGACTTCGACAAATTGAACTGCTTAGAAGAGATACTTTCTGACCTTTGGAACTTCCTGCAAACTGTGAAGTGAGCTCCAATATTATATCTTTGGAGAGCTGTCACCATGCTGGGGTGGACTTCAGTAATTTAGTTGTCTTTGAGTCTGCTCCTATAAAAAACCCTCATCCATATTCTTGCAAGTAACCCCAATAAAGCTCTTTGGTTTACTAGGTTGGACATTTGTGGTATCCTTCCTTACTTTCCTGTCACTGGTTCCCTATATAAGGTGAGTTGACATTAAAAATAATGTCACAGACTAAGCCTGCAAGCAGCAAGCTAGCCCTTTTGTCTGCAAGGACTCTGGCAAGCAAGGGGCCCTGATCCTGTACCAGAAGATCCTTTGGAGGGGTGAGTGTGTTCCTGTGGAAAGGGAGCACAAACATTCTTCAACCCCCTAAACTCTCTGGTCATTCTGCAGGGGCTTCTCTCCAAGGCTATTACCTCTCTCTTCCTATCCCATCCCAGTTTGCACCCAGGCTTCCCTTCCCTTCTTCAGGGCCATAAGATCCCCCAGCTCAGCCTGTTTTGGGGCTGGGATGGGGTGGTGAGTGCAACCAGTGGGAGTTCCTTTTTTTCACTAAGCCTGCAGGCAGCAAGCTAGCACTTTTGTCTGCAAGGTCCCTGGCCAGCAAGGGGTCCTGATCCTGTACCAGAAGATCTATTGGAGAACATTTGAAGGAAGAAATGGGTAGGTGCCAATGCAAGAATTCTTCTAACCATCTGAAAAACAACATGATAACACCAGAACTCAGTGAACATACAACAGGAAGACTTGAACACCCTAATCCAGAAGAAGTAGAAAAAATAGACATTATGAAA
>LOEQ01014398.1:10021-23192 GCA_001685075.1 Bramus lutescens | reverse complement strand
GAACTTTACCCAGTAAGCCACAGCCACATGGTAATACACAAATTAATGGAGATGGGTTAAATTAAGATGTAAGAGTTAGCAAATAAGAAGCTAGAGCTAATGAACCAAGCAGTGATTTCATTAATACAGTTTCTGTTTGATTATTTAGGGGCTGGGTAGCCAGGCCATAAACAAGCAGCCTTACAACAAGCAGTATTATGACATTTACAACCCAATAGATAAAATACAGTTTACTTCTTAATGCTCACAATTATTTCATGCTTGCTTAGTGATCTTGAAGAACATCATTAAAATTCTTCCAGTATCTTCAATTGACAATTTCCTTTATTTGAGTTTCTTGATAGATGGCTTGGTATTTCTTTAAGACAGAGTTTTCTCTGTTGGAAAATTTTCTAGCCACTATAAAAGAGGGGAAAACTGAATGAAAATCTGAAAGTTTGATGACTTTTAGAAACCTTTCCTTGAAAGTACTTTTTTTGCTTATTTATTATTTTATTTTATTTTTTATTACTTTTAAGGTCAATGATAAATGACCCCCAGGGAGCTCAATTATGTAGCAAGTCAGAAACTTGATTTAAAATTCTCTAGTTAACCACCTCTGAGGTGTACATCCACACATGTGGGAAACAGAAAAGATGGGGTTTTAATGGAAGTCAATGGCAGACTAGCTCTACCCCAAATTCTCTCCTTCCTCTGAGGTTTGTCTTTGATTTTCCCATCTCTTCAGCCTCCTGATCTATAAAGCTTCTGCTGAAGCTGTTTCTGGAGACACCTGGTATACCTTGTTCGTGGGAAGGACCACAGCAGAGTGCAGTCTCTGCAGTCCCAGGCTCTGGGCCTCAAATGGATCAAGAGAGGTTTTCAGAACCACCATTACTCTGGTAACTGTCTTTGCAGAAGCATTGTCTAATACTTTGTACACATTCCCACTGTCCTGCTGCTTTGATCCAACAACAAAAATGTTTTGAGCCTGCTCGTTCTAATACATCTATTTTTTAATGTCTACAAGTAATAATAGAAAAGCACCGATTTAAGAAAATCAGCACCATTAAGATTGGTTTCCATCCCCCCCTCCCCCTTTATTCTGACGCTACAGAGGATCATCTTGCAAAACCCCACTGTGACAGCTAATCTTGCTTGCCAACCTGGCTAGCTGAGAATCCCTAGATTAGTGAGACACATGGCTGGCCATGTTTGTGAGACACTTAGATCACAAGACTGCTGATCTCGTGACAATATTAATTGCTGGATTCATATTATGGCAGTGTTGTTAGGAAATGGTGAACAGAAGGATATCAGAAGGATATGGGACTTTCCTGGAGGAAGTAGGCCCCTAGGATAGTGTCCTTAGAGGCAGTATCTTTTCCTGCCTCCTTTCCAAGTATGGGTTCACCATAGAGTGGCATATTCCTTTTTATCTACTCCTTTGCTGTGATTGTCTGATAAGGTGGTGAGGACAAGCAGATGAAGTCATTTCTCCAAGACTGGGCAAAAATAAGTCTTTCTCCTTCAAGTATGTTTCCTAGAATTCCAGGCCCAGTGATAGAAAAGTAATTAATCTCCCCACCTGGTTGTTCCCTAGATTGACTCCGCCACAGCATGCTTGCTTCTTTCTTCCTCTGCTGCTGAATCTAACACCGTTTTCTTTTTTTAACTGATTTTTATTGAGTTCTATATTATCCTCTGCTTCCCTCCATGCCTTTCCCCTGCCCCCTTCAACTCTCCCCCAAGGTCCCCATTCTCCCAATTTACTCAGGAGAGCTTATCTTTTTCTACTTCCTATGTAGATTAGATCTGTATAAGTCTCTTAGTGTCCACATTGTTGTCTAAGTTCTCTTAGATTGTGGTTTGTAGGCTTTTGTTTAAAAACGACTTATGAGTGAGTACATGTGATAATTGTCTTTCTGTATCTGGGTTACCTCACTCAAAATAATGTTTTCTAGCTCCATCACTGACCTGAAAAATTCAAGCTGTCGTTATTTTTTTCTGCTGTGTAGTACTTCATCGTGTAAATGTACCACATTTTCCTTATCCATTCTCCAGTCGAGGGGCATTTAGGTTGTTTCTAGTTTCTGGCTATGACAAACAAAGCTGCTATGNCAACGTCTCCAGCATAAGTTGTCATCAGTGTTTTTGATCTTGGCCATTCTTACTGGTAATGCCGTTTTCTATGTGTGTTCTTCCTTCTCTTTGCCTGGGTTGATGCTGGGTCCCTGTGTAGGTATCACAAACAATGTCTCTAAGGAAGGGGATCTAGTAAGGGCCCACGAGTCACTATTTTATGTGGCGCTTTCATACCTCTCCCGGGCCAGGAGTACTGGTGAGCAGTCAAGAAAGCTCTGTGGAGTTAAGTGCTTGACAGTCAGGACAACAGTTCAGGGCAGAGGTTTGGGTATGGAAGTGGTCATGGTGCAATAGCTACAGCCAGGGGATTTGCATGACAGTTGCTCTCTCCACACAGCTATTCATCTTTGGGCCATCACTAGGCTTTCATTGAAAATCTTTTAATCTTTTTTTCTTTCTTTTTTATATGACTCTCTATTTCAAGCCTTCTCCATCCCCTCAGTTACAGGGAGATGATTTATGCACTAAACACTGAAGAGTCCCCACTGCCTCGACTACAGTTGCAGAGAAAACAGCCTGTATTTAGCCCACTCTTAGTGAAGGAAGGTAATATAGAACTTGGGGACTTATTACTGCTCCTCCCCTCCATCTTTTTGACTGGACTTTGAGAACACAGCCCAGTGCTTCACTGTGGATCTTTGCATCTGCTTCCATCAGTTGCTGGATGAAGGTTCTATGATGACAATTAAGGTAGTCATCAATCTAACTACAGGGCAAGGCCAGTTCAGGTACTCTCTCCACTCTTGCTTAGGGTCTTAGCTGGTGTCATCCTTGTAGAATCCTGGGAATCTTCCTAGTCCTAGGTTTCTTGTTAGCCCCACAATGACTCCCTCAATCAGGGTACCTTTTTCCTTGCTTTCCCTCCGTGTCCTTCCCCCGTTTTGACCATCCTGTTCCTTCGTGTTCTTTTCCTCTCTCCTTTTCTCCTCTTCTTTTACCCTCCCTTCTCCTGCTATCCCCATGCTCCCAATTTTCTCAGGAGATCTTGTCTATTTCCCCTTCCTAGGGGGATTCATGTAGGGTTCTCCTTGTTACCTAGCTTCTCTAGACTTGTGGGCTATAGGCTGGTTATCTTTTGCTTTGGGTCTGTTATTCACTTATGAGTAAGTACATGCCATGTTTGTCTTTCTGGGTCTGGGTTGCCTCACTAAGGATTTTTTTTTCTAGTTCCATCCACTTACATGTAAATTTCAAGATGTCTTTTTTTAATGCTGCTTATTAGTACTCCATTGTGTAAATGTACCACAGTTTCTTCTGGGCTGAGCTCCTAAAGTCCAGTTGAAGAGAGGGAAGAGCAATAATATGACCAAAGGGGTCAAGATCATGATGGGGTTTCCCCCAAAACAGCTTATCTGAGCAAATGGGAGCTCACTGCCTCCAGACTGACAAGGAAGAACCAGTATGGGGGCAAACTAGGCCCTCTGAATATGGGTGACAGTTGTATGACTGGGGCAGTATGTGGGGCCACTGGCATTGGGACCAGCATCTATTCCTATTGTTTGAACTGGGTTTTTGGATTCCATTCTCTTTGGAGGGATACCTTGCTCAGCCTAGATATAGTGGGAAAGACCTTGTTCCTGTCTCAAAGCAATGGGTAGACTTTGTTGACTCCCTATGGAAGGTCTTACCCTCTCTGAGGAGAGGATGGGGGTGGTGGGATGGGGGGAATGTGGAGGAAGCAGGAGTAGGGAGGCAATTGGAACTAGGATTGGTATGTAAAATAAGAAATTTTTTAAAAAAGAGATAAATTAATTAAAAAACTTTTGGGACAAATTGTCACATCTGAATGTGTCCTCTCTTCTTGTCAAATGCTTCTCAGAAGCCTTAGGGATGACAGTCCCTTTGACCCCCACTCCCACCTGGGAAAATTTAGTTATAGAATCAACTCAAATAGAATTTAAAAAAGAGAATTGTCCCAGGTTCCATCATTATAGAGCCTCCAGGTATTTTTCCATACTGTACCCACAGTGTCCAGCATGTTCTGACTTGGTTGGCATGCTTTAGATGATAAAGCTATACTTTGGCCTCTCCACCCCTGTGGCTCAATTAGAACAAAGTCTACCCATTGCTTTGAGCCCAGCTATCATCTTTGAAGGCCTGCCCCTAACTGTACAAGTCACAAATCAGTCCTTCTGCCCTATGAAATCCACAGCCTCTCAAAACCATATCACCAGCTGAGGTGCATAACTTGTTTGTGGCATTTCAGAAGCAAACTACAACACATAGTAAGTAATTGGTTGATTGGTTGATCCAGACTCAGAGGAGTCTGCCATTTATGGTTTTTATACTTATAGGAGTTACTTTTTTAAAATTAAATTACAAATCCACAATTACATTTTGTGGCTGAGAATCTGAGATTTACAGGAGTTGTGACCTGCGTGGAGGTCCAAGTGCAGTAGCTACCAGTAAGGAGATTCCCACCAAAACTCCTTGGCCGCCACTTCGGCCTTTTCTGCAGACTTATTGTCAAGGCAGTGAAGACAGCTGAGTAGGAAGGGAATAGCAGTGCTTCAGGGACCTATGACCTTGCATACTTAAAGACAATTGGAAAACTGGAAGCCTCAGGCATTCTAGAATGTCACATAAGTCACCCATTATTGCTTAGTTGCTGAATTGTCTAAGAAGAGCCAAATTACTAAACCAAAGTTAGGCATTTGCTAAAAACTTTACCATATACTTCTTATCTTATTTGATGGCTCTTCTTTTTAAAGGGCAGGTTCTTAGGGGCTGAGGGATTAACACAGTACCAGAGTATTAGTTTAGCCCACACAGAAACCCTGGGTTTCTCCCTTAGCAAAACAAACGAAAAATATTTTCAAAAGGCAGTATCTACTTGATGGATTTCATGAGAAAGAACCAAACCTCGACAAAACATAGTGAAGAGCCAGCAGAAAGTTGCAGAGCATGGAACAGAAGCAGCTAATTTTGAAGTTTTGTTATCATCTGCAAAACTAGGAGAGTGTTTACAGGAAGCATTGCTTAGTGTGTAAAAATGAGTTTTTTAAATAATTAAGACAAATGCTAAAAACAGCTAGGCAATATACTCATTTTAATATTTTACTGTAGTAGTTTCCTAACGGGACTCATGTGCAGACTATGCCCTAATTTGGATCTTCAGAATCTCTGAGCTCACCTTGCAAGATCACTTATCAAAATTAAATGGTGAGTTCTCCTAAGCACACTAATTTTTCACAGGCTGCAAAAAGAATGATAATCAGAAAAGTCAATGGTTTGCCTCTGAATGAATTCTCCCCAGAACAAACTGTCACTTGTGTATTTGTTGGAATAGTTATGAGATATAAAGTTTTTATTAGGAGTAGGGGCATGAGATGACCTAGTGAAAAATTGAGATGGATGTCAAGAAAATAAGGGCTTTAGTTTTTTACTGTGGGATGTGGTCCTCTTGGGGAAGAGGTAAAAGCTCCAAGTAGTTAAATATTGATTAGGTTGCAGCAGGATTGTGAGGATGGTGACTCAGCAAGAAGCGACCCGTGCTTCCGAAGGCTGTTTAAGCACATTATCAAGCCTGCTTCTAATATAGTCTCTCAGAGCCCAGACAGGTGAACCATTACTGCCTGCCATTAAACACTGAATTTTAATCCCATCACAACTAATTATGCCCCAGGTAGTATTTCCCTTAAAATATACTTTATCTATAGAGTGTCTGCTCAGAAGGAAGGGCTTTTTCTCTTAATGTACCATGATCTTATTTGTGTGTGTGACTGCAACGCTGATGCACGAAAGGAACTGTCTGTTGGGTTCTCTTGATGAGAGATTTGTCACTTCGACACAAACGCCACCCAGTAGATATCAACACAGGGACTTATATCAGTATACTTGGGTATGTTCTGGGTTAGTGTGCTTGTGTGTTTCCCTTGTGGCTCTGAGGTACAGCTAAGCAGGTCAACACACATCAGAATCAGAAGACTCATAACCCCTCTTTTATTTGCATACCAGGTTTCCTCTGGTTGTCTTGCGGTAGCTCCAGGATCAGTGGTGTTAACCCCAGGACCAGCTCCACACTCAGGGAACCTGTGGCTTCACTGGCATGTCTGCAACTGTGAAGGAATACCGCTCGTGCTTCCAGAACAATATCTGCACTTATTTTTAAACACATTTTATTGCTTTACCATGGGGGAAGGTTTTAATTTTCAATCTAGTATTCAAGGACCTTGATGAGGATCATTGGATACAGGTTTATGAGATGATAATCTGAATAAAATTCAGTATTGAGCAACACACATCTTAGAATGGAATTTTTGTTTGAAAGGTCCTCAGTAGAGAAGCTGACTGAAATCACAGTTCTTGCCATGGTTTGGGTAAATGTTCCCCAAGTCTGCATGTTAAAGGTTGCTCTTCCACTTCAGATGCCATTGTGCAATGGTAGAACCTTTAGGAGGTGGGGCCTCATGGGAGGTCACTAGGGTGCATCACAATGGGGCTTATGGGAGTCTATTTGCTTTCTTCTTCTTTCCATTCACATCTTAGCTGCCATAGGTGAGCAACTTGACTGCCTCATGCATTCTCCACCATGGTACGCTATCTTTCCATATAGAGCTGACCAGCCAAGAACTGAATCCTCCAAAGTCAGGACCCATCTCTCCATGGACTGACCTATCCCTCCAGGAGCTGATGCTCCCAGATAAGCCATTGCCCATCCCTCCATGAGCTGATGCTCCCAGATAAGCCATGACCCATCCCTCCATGAGTTGATGCTCCCAGATAAGCCATGACACATTCCTCCATGAGCTGATGCCTCCAGAAAAACCATGACATAATCCTCCATGAGATGACTCTCTCTGATATTTGTTATAGTAACAGGAAGCCAGGAAGCATCTACTCTAAGCATTCATCTTTTCTGGGATTTTTTTCATTGTAAGGGAAAAATTTGGGATTTTTAAAATTTGTTTGTTTGGTCTAAACCAATTCAATTCTATTCGAAAGGACTCAAATTTAGAAACCCACATGAAATAAATGATGACCTAAGAACAATAGGGTTAAAGTTTTTAAAAAATTTTTTGCACATTATCAGTAATTGATAGTGAAAGGAGTAAAATTCAAATATTTCTCAAGGCAATAGTCCTGGCTGATAAGTTCTGCAAAACCCTTAGTAGTAGATGATTACTGTTATTGGAGAGAATTTAAACCAAACAGAAATCTTTCATTTACTTTATGTAGTTAGTAGAACCCTAAATATAGGTATGGCAAGAAAGAAAAATTATAATACCATTAGAAAATATAGATGCAAATACATAAATAAAATATTAATAAATCAATCCTAGTGATATATTAAAAATACATGGTAAGCAAATCAGCTTTATCTTATGAACTGAAAGGTGATTTGGCAGTTTGCTTCTTATTGATGGAATTTACTGCATTAACAAATGAGAAGATAGATCAAGCTGAATTTTCCATCATAATTATATGGAACACTCTTTATAGACCCGGAATAGAGGAGAACTGACTCAAACCCTCACAGTCAATCTGAATGTGAGACAATAAAACCATTTCCAATGTAACTGCTCAAAAGGCAAGAAGGACATCTCACTTTCACTAGGAAATGGCTCAAGCAAAGTATTGGAATAAATCAAGAAACCATTGCATAAATAACCAGAAAAACTATTAGAACTTGCAAGGGAATTAACAACTGTCATGGGGTCCCTGATCACTCAGAACAGATAGCAATTACGACTACCAGTTAGAGAGGAAGCAGATTAAAATGCATTATTTGAAATTAGCAACTGCGCTTTAAACACTAATATGAAATGAATAACAAATAAACTAAAAAGATTATAGGTTGTAAATCAAGGTGTGTGTAGGTGGTAGGCATGTGTGTGTGTGGTGTACATGCATGCATGTGTGAGAGTGTGTGGGTGTGTGATTGGGGTGTATATACAATCAGTTGTCCTTAACTATGGGTGCCACTTTAAGATAGGTTAAGCTAACTGTGGGTTGAGAATACTTGTTTTAGAGAATCACCTTTATACTGAAATATATACACACTTTGTTTTCTAGCAATACAAAATAGTGATATAACTAAAATTTATGTAATAGTGGGCATTTAAAATAATCTAAAGTATATTTACAGTAGATGTGATACTGGGCATAGATAATATTATCTAATAGAGTTGAGCATCTATAGATTTTGGTCTTAGAATCACTGAGGCAGGTGGGAGAGCTTCTCCTGCCAGCCACCAGCTGGAACACTTGGGAGAGCAGGCACTGTACCTCTCCTGGGTAGCACAATAGAGTCAACAGCATTGGCAGAGGTGTAGGTGAGCCAGCACTGATATTGTGAGCATGGAAGAGCTGTCCCCATTACTCACCTGTCATGTGGTGGCATGAGTGGGAGAGAGATGACCCCCTGCTTCATCGATGCCTGAGGCAGGTGGGAGAGCTGGTCCTGTCCCTCATCTGCTGCAGCACTCAGGAGAGTGGCCCCATACACCACAATGCCAACGGCACCCTGGCAACACAGTAGAGCTGGCCCTGAATGTGTACTTGTGGGAGAGCTGACCCTGAGGACTTGAAAACATGAAAACTGGCCCCGCCCTTGCTCATCCCTGCAAAGGGTGAACTCACCAGGGCAATGCCGGAGAGCTCACCCTGGTGGTGAGGACAAGGGAGAGCTTGTGGGCTGACCAACCCTGAAACTACCCAGACCCAGAACCAGGAGTTTATGTTGGTCCAGCCCAGCTGTGATCTGCTGGAGCACGTGAAGGAACTGGTACAGCAGACTCAAAGCTGCAGGACCTCCATAACACAGGGCAACATCAGGATAACCAAGAGAAGTTACAGCGAAGGCCTAGCATTAACAGTGTAGGAGAAAGCAGAAGCCTCAAACCAAGGCAATGACTATTTGAAATCAACACTTTTATTTAAAGTATGAACACATTCAAGTACAGATATAGGACAAAAGGTTTACTGTGTGTCTCACTGTGTTACACTACAGCCTCAATAACAAGATTATTCATCCTCACATTGTTTTATTTTCTTCCTTCCTTCTTTCTTTCTTTCTTTCTTTCTTTCTTTCTTTCTTTCTTTCTTTCTTCTCCTAAATTTTGTTGGGCAGGGCTACAAGGGCAGAGGGTGGATACTTAGGGACAGGAAATGAATGGGATTGAGATGCATGGAGTGAAAGACACAAAGATTTTTTTAAAAGGTTAAGAAAAAAGAATCAGCCCTTTACATATTAAGGTGCGTGTGTGTGTGTGTGTGTGCTGTTTTCTGCTTCTCTGGATGGGCATATTCAATATGATAAAGATGTTAAATTTAACTCGAGTTTATTGATCATTTTAAGACTATTGTAAGCAAAATTTTATTATCTTATTTCCACCAGAACTTTAGCTATGAAGAGCATAGAAGATAAACAATAATGGTATAAACATTCATGAGAAAGAAGAGAACAAGAGAAACACACATTGAGTCTACAATAAAATATTAATAAAAGGAGGTGACATTGACACAGAAGAGCCCATAAAACTCAAGGAGTCCTGCAGCCATTGCCTCTGCACAGGGGAATCTGTGTTTGCTACAGGTAGTCTTTCTTGTTGGAGGCAAAGGATACACAATTAAGTAAATGTTTTCTGGGCAGTTTTCCATGCTTTTGCATGGAATGAGTCTGAAGTCACCATGGAGCTTGAAAACCTGGTCACATCACACCCACAGTCAAGAGCAGAGGATTAGCACCATGGATGATTTATTTCTCCACGATGATGCTTCAGAATGCAAACCCAGGGAATGGTGCATCCTGCTTTATGGCTGAATCTTCACACATCAGTTAACCTAATCAAGACATGTCCCCAGGTGTTTCTAGATTGTGTCACATCAACAACTACAACCAACCATCCTAGCAATATTTCATAGCACAGAAAGAGGAAGTGAGGCAAAGCTTCAACGAAATGTAGCCGTGAAGATTACAGTGATAGAAAACCACATAGCCACAAAACCCATAGCTAAAATACTCCATTTGTCAATCTCTCCACACATAAATGTATGTAAATAGCTATGTGTATACACAGATGTAAACTCACAGAAAAGAATTTATAGGATTCAGCAAGCATAGCCAATAGAGGCTGTCATAAGTAGACAAGAGAAGAAATCTGATATTTTCTAAAAGCATTTTTATTTTATTTCACCCTTTGCATAGAGTATGAACTCACATCATCCTATTGTATAAACTCACACAGAATAGAGCATCTCAGTTGTACATGACTGTAATCAGATGCTTCCTGGGCCAAATAACTGACTCAGAGGCTAAATATGAATTATAAATGCTCGGTTGGTAGTTCCGGCTTGTTACCAGCTAACTTTTACACTTAAATTAACCCATGTTTCTGATTATGCTTTGCCACGTGGTCATGGCTTGTTACCTCATTTTTTTAGATGCCCTGCTTGTTCAGTGGCTGTTTTGCTTCTCCACCCATCTCCTTCCAGTCATCCTTAGTTTAGTTGCCTGCCTACACTTCCGGCCTGGCTCTAACCAATCAGTGTTTTATTAAACCAATTCAAGTGACAAACCTTCACAGTGTACAGAAAAATTATTCCACAGCACATAATAGTCCCAAATGGCCATGAACTGACACCTCCTCCCTCTAAATTTAGTCAGTAAAATACTGCTGACTACCTGGGAGGTGAAGTCACAAGCATCATCGCCTGCAGTTATACTGTTCAGCGAGCCCTGGTGTAAAGGAAACCCCAGAGAGGAATGGCAGAGGCTGCCTGGAGAAGACGCTCACCAAGCACGTATTTCACTGCAGACTTGTATCTGCAGTGTATCAAAAGGTAAATAAGAAACTCATAAATCAACAAGGAAGAAAATTAAATACAAAACAAAGAGCAGAAACACATCTGGGAAAGGAGAGAACCCGTGCAAGCCAGTTCTCAGAAGAAACCACAAGTGTTGTCAAAATTGAACATTTTCAGAACTCTGGAAATCCACCAGTGGTTTCTATGGCTCTGAGGAACCATCTCCCACAAAAGCAGCTGCGTTTTAGAAACAACAGTGAGCTTTGTGACATTTTAACTTGCCCCACCCCTTCACCCCAGCTCCACGGTAGCCTTGAAAACTAACAGCCTTGTAACCATGGTAACTGAGAACCAGCAGCCTGGCATCTACCACACAGGGTACAGAACCAAGCTGGAGCAGCTCCCAAACCTCTGTCCCCAGGGAATCAAGACAATTTGACCTGTCTGACCGCTCTTGCCCAAGCTCTATTCTCAGGAGTGGTCTCTATTTGACCTGACTCAGAGTCTGCTCCATGTATTCAGCTTGTCTCAAGGGTGTTTGTCAACAATGATCAGTTGGAGTTGCTTAACACTGTTGGTACCTGGAGTGGGCACACAAGTTGAAGCACACAGAGGGCTGATTAAAAGGCTTTAAGGAAATTCACAAGATGAACCCACAGGTGGCTTGGAAAGCTCATATATATANTATATATATTCTAGAGCACCTAGAAGACCGTGTGTGTATAACATAGTTGCACAATGCTCAGTGAAGACCCGAGAAGACCTCATACCACCACCTCTGATTTACCCTGAGGCCCTGTACAAATAGGAAGTGAGGTCTAAGACACAGCAATACCCCGCTGGAACCCTAGGGATACGCTGCAGCAAGGCTGGGAGGCTTGTTGGTCCACTACTTAAGATCTCTATCCCCTCATTAGGATACTCAGCACAGACATTAGTGGCTGCATCATAACAAACATAGGCCTTACAGAACCAGGCCCCAAAGCTGCTAAGTAAACAGTTACCAACAGCAAATGCAAAACCTGTGTGGGATGGGGTGGTTTTCTTTTCTGAATGGCCCCATAACATTGTTTGAAGCATCAGATTTTCAGCAATAACTATAAATGAAAACAGAAACAAAAAAATATGGCTTATATACATGAGGACAAGAGCAAAAAGTAGTAATGGACACTGCTATATAGTTTATTTGTCAACTTGCCACAAGATAGAGTCATCTGGGAAGAAGGGATCTCAATAAAAAAAAAGTCTCCACAAAATTGACCTAAAGGTAAGTCTGTAAGGCATATTCAACATCTATGATTGATATGGGAGGGTCCAGCTCACTTTGGTTGGTGCCATTGGCCAGTGTTTCTCAATGCTATAAGAAAGCAGGCTGAACAAACTATGGGGAGCAAGCTAGTAAGCAGCATTCCTCCATGGCTTCATCTTCAGTTCCCACTTTCAGATTCTTTCCCTGTTTGAGTTCCTGCCCTGACTTCCAACAGCGATCGATTGTTAGCTGGATGTGAAAGATGAAATAAACCCTTTCTTCTCCAAGTTGCTTTTGGTCATGACATTTTGTCACAGCAATAGAAATCCCAACTAAGACAGTAGCTAAGAAAGCCCAGATGTTATATATGACATGCAAAATTTAAAATCATCTATTAAATATGTTCACAAGTTTAAAGGAAATCATGCCTAAAGAATTTAAGGAGCTAAATATGCTGGCACAGGCCTGAAACGACAACACTCAGAAGGCTGAAGCAGGAGGATGACAACTTTGAGGCCAACAGGCTATATAGTAAGTTTAAGACCAGCCTGGGCCACATACAGAGTTCTTTTCACAGAGCTAAAATCCAATGGCTCAGGTGTGGCTAAGTGGTAGATCACACTTGCCTAGCATGGGAAAGGCCTTGGGTTAGAGCAAGTACTGTATAGCAATTAAAGAAGAAGACAAAAGGGGAGAATTTAAAGAATGAATGGGAATGATATTACAGCAAATATATAAGATCACTAGATAGAAGCTATAATTAATAACAGAAAGTCTGGAACTTAAAAGTAAAAAAACAATAATTCAGTGTATTGGGTCATCAGAAAAATCTGAGCTTTCAAATGAAATGAAAATCAGTGAGCCAAAAATCCATATCAACTGAAATTATCCAGTCTTAGGAAAAGAAGGAAACAGAATGAACTCAAATTAACAGGTACTAACTAAACACTGACATACCAAGGGTTGGATGAGATACAATACAGCCTCAGAAGAATGTTGGAAAGAGCTACAATGAAAAATATCTAAAAAAGAAAGAAAGAAAGAAAGAAA
>LOEQ01014397.1:0-10013 GCA_001685075.1 Bramus lutescens | reverse complement strand
TTATGGCTATGGTAAAGGAACAACATATCCCTGACATTTTATTCAGGATAGTCATTCTTGATGGAAAGAGAACATAAAACACACTGTTATACCTGCACCAATTAGAATCTTCTTTCCTAAAGCATCCCCTTAGCTGAGAATGATGCTGATGTCCTCTGTAATCAAAACAAGGCTGAAAGTGGAACATTAGTGATTAGAGAAACAATGTTTCATCAGTACCCTTTCCAACTTTTCTGCTCACTAAAAGAAAGAAAAATTAAAAACACAAGGGCATCTTGTCAAAAGCCCACAAACTGCCTCATAAACAGTCTGTGTGCTACATTAATTAAGAATGTTATTCATTTAAACACATCCGAACAAAATCAATAGCAGAATAATTATTAATCATGGAAAAAATGCTTTCATTTTTAGAGAAACAAAGGTGAAATTATACCTATTTTTATCTTGGGTGCTCAATAACTTTAGGGATGATGAACCCCTAATAATGAAATGAAATGATTTTAACATGGTAAATTGTGTAAAGCCCTGCTNATATACATATATTCGTCTTCTGTCTTTCTTTCCCCAATCGGCTTTTCCTGCCTATGCCTCTTTTGTTTCCCCATTCCTTCATTCTCTTACTAAAGTCATTGTCTTATCTGCATTGCAGAAAAAGTGTCATTCATCATTGAAACTGATACAGTTTCTCTAGACACGCAAGAATGCTGACCTCCCAAAAGACTAATCAAATATTAGCACTGGATCATTGTGGTTATATGAGACTTCTTCATTTTTTATTCATTAGTAAAGATTAAAGGTCCAAGAGGAGAATAAGATAAGCTACAACACAAAGAAAATAAAACTTGGATTTTCAATGTCCACAGTATCTGCCTCAATGACTACCTTGGAAAGAAGTAATTATTCAATGTAAGATATTGATTACTATATATCTGGCTTTCTCCTTGGCACTGGGTTATCATGTCCATCTTTTCCTATATTAAGACAGTGTCTTTTCAATATTTAGAGCTATAGTTAAGAATATATTCTCAAGTGTAATAACATCAAAACTTCCATAGTCATATTTTAAATATTTTATGTAAAATGTCTAGCCCTGTCTCTAATTTGACTACATCTGGTTCAAGGGTTGTGTACTTGATGTGGTTAACATCTTTAAAAGTGAACTTCTTTATTTTTCATAAATTACATTTTCTACTTTCTTCTAAATTTTGTAATTAACAATCAAATTACAAATAACAGTTATTCTTGCTATCTAATTTATCATGAGGTCTAAAAACTATAAAAAAGTGGCTGGACGTTAGCTGCAGTCAGTATTTTCCTTTTCTTTTTTAAATATTTATTTACTTGCTTATTTATTCATTCATTCCTTGCGTCTTTCATATTGCACATCTTGATCGCATTTATCTCCCTTGCCTCATCACATCTGCCTTCTGCCCTTGCAACCGCTCCCCCAATATAAAAGAAAATAAAATTTGATATAAAAAAGAAGAATCTCATCATGGAAGCTTTAGTTTGACACCCTGAGTCATGCAGCATACTCGTTAATCCATATATGTTTACTTGGAAATGTTCATTGGGAAGTCATTGGTATGGTTCTGCTACACCATCGATACTGGGCCCTCACTGGGTCTCCTTTTGGATATCCTGTTGTCCTGTGTCCTGGAGATCCTGCAGCTTTAGATGTGCAGGACCTTCACCTTCATGTGCTCCATTCAGCAGATCATAGATGGAGTGGATGTTGGGGTGGGGCAACTCATAGCCCTGGCTGAAGGACTGGGTAGGTGTTGGGTTGGTCAGTTGGCCAGCTCTCCCCCATCCTTGCCACCAGGGTGAGCTCTCCAGTGCTGCCCTAGTTAGTGCACCCTATGCAGGAAGGGGCAAAAGGTGAATCTAG
Organism: Bramus lutescens; assembly: GCA_001685075.1. NCBI lineage: Eukaryota > Metazoa > Chordata > Mammalia > Rodentia > Cricetidae > Bramus > Bramus lutescens. The sequence goes on along the minus strand of LOEQ01014397.1, from coordinate 8,122 downwards.
TTTTCCTGCTTTTGAGCCCTCAGAATCATCTCACACACAACATACCTCAAAGCTCCAGCTCTACTGTGTAGCCCATGCTCATGTTCTTGCGGTCTGCTCACTGGTGCCCCCATCTGCAGGGTCAACTCTCCTGTACTGCCCAGGCAAGGTGCAAAACCTGCTTTCCCAAGAGCGGCAGTAAGGATCAGCTCCCTTGTCTGCTGCAGTTGGCCAGGGGCAAGGTGGGGCATGTCTCCGTCGCTCACACTATCACATGAAAGTCAAGTGGTGGGGCCAGTTCTCCCATGCTCATGCCCTTGGTGCCTGCTCAACCTATGCCCCCTCCTGCAGGATCAGTTTACTGTGATGTTCAGGCGAGGTACAAGGCCTACTCTCTAGAGTACTGCAGCTGGTGAGCGGCACAGACAGCTCTCCTGTGCTCATGACCCCAGGTCTAGCTCTTTTGGCCATCACAGGTAACAAGGGGTTGGTGGGCGGGCATTGTTCCCTCACCCGCACCACCATATGGCATATGAGGAAAGAAGCCCTATCTCCTGAGCTCATGTTCTCAGGGCAGCTCACTTACACACCTATCTACAGGGGTCAGCTCTACTGCGCTGCCCAGGTGAGGCACAGGGCTCATTGTCTCAAGTGCTACAGCTGGTGAGGAGGTGGGTCAACTCTCTTACTTGTCACAAGTGACAAGTGGCAAGGGGGAGAGGACATCATTCCCTCACCCACACCACCACATGGCAGATGGAGAGGGGGTAGAACCCACTCTCCCACTCTCATGCCCTCAGGGCCAGCTCATTCACACCCCCAAGAACCGGGTCAGCTCTTCTAGTCCTACAGCCAGTTAGAGATAGAGCCAGTTCCTCCTAGTATTGCTGCCAGTGAGAGGTGGGGCCAACTTTGTACAGCCCTATTATTCTCTCTGTCTTTGCTGGCATCAGGAGTCTAGGATATCAACAAAGGCCTGGTGAGGCAGGGCCGTATACCCAGACNNAGGGCCGTATACCCAGACATGGGCAGACAAGGGCCTTGGCAGCCACCCAGGACAGATAACCACCATGGCCCCAGCTGACAAGCAAGGCACCCACCTCAGCACACTCTTCACCACTTTCACCTCTGTAGACCTGCCTTTGTGCACAGGACATGAACCATTCTCTCTCTTTCTCTCCCATGCCACACCATACATTTGCTCACTGTAATAGTTACCAGCCACCTGGCACCAAGGTGCCAGGAGGGCCCATGTTTTCTCCTCGGCCCCAGTGGACCTGCGTGTGGATCTCCTTGTCTGTAGTGAGGATTTTCGAAAAAATGGGTTTATATAGCTTTCTGTTAAGTCTTTGATCCCCTTTGAAAATGATTTTATTTTACCAGAGGATATAATTAAGTTAAAGCAATATGTATTTGCCTGTATTTCTCAGTTAGACCTTTATCAATTTACAATGGTTTCTACATTTTGAAGCAATCTTTAAATTTACTTTGCTTAAAGTTGCTGGATTCTTCTCAAATGAATTTGGCAACAAGATAATGAGGGCAGAAGCAATACCTTTGAGGAAGTTCACTAACAATTGACAAGGGTTAATTACCGTATTTAAAGACTATGAGACCACAAATATTATTAAACATTAAGAGATTACATCTTTATCACTGGCTTGAGGATGAAATGGTGCAGGTAAGTAGAGGCTGGTGGTGGGGAAGGGTTAATGAATAAGGATGCTTTCCCTCATTCCAATTAGCTCCACCCTGATAGGAACTAGTAAGTCAAAATCAGCTTAGGTAGATAAAAGATAGCAACCACACAATGGCCTCTAATTTTCTCTTTTCTTTATTAACTAGATCAGAATCTGTAGTGAGGTATTAGGTTCTGTATTTTAAGAAAACTCTACAGAACCTCTTTTACCAAGGTTTAAATCTCGTCTTTCTATATTCATTTACATGGAAAAATTTGCAACTTCTAGTCAGAATATTTTAAAATACACAGATACTGCAAATAAAACCTCTCATGTCTGTTCATCAGAAACATAAGGCCACTGAAATACTCTAATTTGTCAATACACATGGAAATGTATCTGAGTAAAAATTTGGCAGAGAAGCAGACATAGTCTCTCACACAAAAAAATACAACACAGTAAAATATAAACACAATTAAATAAACCAAATCATAAGCAATCTACAGCTGAGGAAGGTGTGCTAGTGACTATGTCTGCATGGTAACTATTCAGGTGATGTTCTAAACTGTTAGAAAAAATACCACATGGCTGGGCAGTGGTGGTGCATGACTTTAAATTCCAGTGCTCAGGAGGCAGAGACAAGCAGATCTCTGGGAGTTTGAGGCCAGCCTGGTCTCCAGAAAAGGCTTCAAAGCTCCAGAGAAACCCTGTCTCAAAAACCAAAACCAATAAAAGGAAAAGAAAACACACACACACACACACACACACAACTTTTAGATGATTTTAGATGATAAGCTGTTTACTAACTTTTGTTAGCTTACCAAATACTTATCAATATCCCATAATATCTTATAAATTATGGCAAATACTGGGTTATAGAGATAAGAATATGTGTAGTCCTTGCCTCTAAGTAGCTGACAGTCATTTCTTTATTCCATAGGTTTAAATAATTATAAATCATGTTGTTGAAAATCAATGGAACATCCTTCACATCTGTTTTGCTATACTCTTTACTTTGCATTATCATTAAAGGATAAAATACATTGCATTTTTGGTATTTTAGCAACACACAGACAATAAAATTTCATTTTTCTTTAAAGTGTCTCATTCGCCCATCCATTCATTCCTCAAATGTTATTGAAGGTCTGTCTGTTCCACATTCTGTACCAGGAACTGGAGTCAAAGCAAACCAAAGTCAATTTAGTTTTTATTCTTAGACCTTTAATACTTACTCTCACCCCAAAATAATGGCTCCCAAAGTCTCCCATCTGTCCAAATTATTCTGTTTGTCTGCTGTTGATGTTTGACCTGCTTATAGAGACACTAAGTTTTATTCATTTTCAAAAATTTTATTTGGCTTTGAGTCTATTTCTTCTCCTATCTAATATGCTGCATTATGTACATTAATGAGCTGATAAAATATATCTTTCCTTTTGTTTGATATTTGCACCTTTGTACCCTGTTGCACTGTCCTGTAGATCACATATTCAAACCAAAGCGACTGAATTTTAGTAGAGGTATTTCACACTGAGAAAAAGCTGAGATGTTTGAACTGCTGTAATAAGTCATTCATGTGTGTGTATATATATAAATATTACAACAATATATAGGAATATTAATACATAATATTAATATATATTACATAATATATAATATAGTCATGTATGTATGTATATATATATACACAGGAACTGTGTGTATAAACATCTGCTGTTAATGTTTCGGTACTTAACTGGCCTGTGTACAACTCCCAGTGTGATGCTTTAATGACATCAGTCCAGACCTTTGACTATTGGACACACTTATTTCATGGCAGGAGGTTTGTTCTCCCTTCTTCATCTTGTTGTGTCTGTTATCATGCCCTAAACTGAGCAGAACACATTCACTCTCAAGACTGCTAAAAGCCTCCAGCTCAAAGCTATTCTGTCAACATCTGTTGTAGTCAGGCTAAACTCACAGCAAGGATAATTCCTGTAACTTTTAAGAAATGCAAGTTTTCAGAATTTTCTTTATCCAAGTCTTCCTTGAAGATTTTCTTCTGTTCATGCCCAAGGCATTGTGCTACTTCATCCTAGCTATCATGCTGTGGTTTGATTGTTCTTATTTCTCTCATTTGGAGATTATAATATAATTGTTTCACCCCTATTTCCTCCCCTAATCCCAGGCCTCCTATAGACCCTTACTTGCTCTCTTTCAAACTTATGGCATATTTTTATTAATTGTTATTATATGCATATACATATTTAGAGATACATATATGTACTTTAAATATATAAACTGCTTATCTTGTTCTCTTATGTGATCTTAGGAGTCACACTGAGTCTCTCTACTTTGTAGATGAGGAAATTTGAACATAGAAAGGCTGAATCTTTGATCATGGTCAAGGATCCAAGTCCAAACACTGAGGCTGGAGTAGGGGAGATTTTTTGCAGGGCTGCAGCAGCAGACAAGGCAAGCTTAGAAGGAGTGGACAGTAGAAGAGATTAAGACTGGAGCAGTAGGAGAGGTTAAATAAAGCTAGAGCAGTGGGAGACACTAAGATGCAGCAGCGAAAGAGGATTCAGTGGTAATTTATCATTCAGAAATAAACCACAACTATATCTATATGTCAGCAACCATCACACAGGACTGAATGTCTGTCATCGTTAAGTCATTCTTTGTAGTACTAAACCTATCTCTCATGACTCATTTTTTTCCATTTTAGAATCTTAGATTTGTATGTCTCTATAAAGAGTAATATGCTATATTTGCCACTAATATGTCATTGAATAACCAGAAATATCTCCAGAAAGACATTTCCTTGTGAAATTTCTATTTTACAATTCATTTCACCAAATCATACAGGGAATTAATTGCAAAGTACAACATTATTTTGTGTAGCATCAAAATCTCAATTAAACATAGATACCACACTGATTGTTTTTTTTTACCACATTGACTTAAAATTTTACCTCCATTTCAAAAATGTAAAATGTGCTTCTTGAATTTAAAAAATAAATACTTTGAACACAAACAGTAATATATGGGGAACTTACACCAACACCAAAGACAATATTTACCTGCTTCATTATTTTATTCAAAAATAATTAATTTTGGGGTAATTTTACCTTCACTGTTTGAGAAAATTATAAATAGCCATATTAATATAAATTGGCTGATCTCCAACCCTTATGTGTAAGGGAACATAGTTGCCACAGTTAAAATAGATTACCAAAAATACTAATTTCTTATGGCTTATTATTAATTGAACTTCTACAACGTAAAGGCAAAGCAGAGACAGAATAGCCTGTGTTTCTTTAAACTTTCTCTGTTGGAGACAGAGAACTGTATTTGAGGTTAAAGAAGGAGAGGAGACACATCAGCAACCCTTTGTCTCAAAGAGTTTCTGAGAACCTTCCGTACTTAGTTCATATGCAGCTTCCTCTGCTCCTCTTCTTCCCACAAATAGCACCTCATTGCCAGTGTAACTGAGAGCATGGCCCAAGTGCCATCTCTTATCACTCTGGGTTATCACACTCACTTTTCAAGAAAGACTTCAGCACCGCTTTGTTAGTTAATAGGAAAATTTGTTATCTTTATTTAAATAGCATCTACTATCTTTAGTAATTATGCAAATATAAAAACGTATCCAAGGAGAAATAATTTTGAACTCACAACTGGAATGGAATTGAGATCAACTCTTTGAGATGACCTTTAGTCATAAATTGTAGGAATTAAACAAAGAATTTAATCCATAGTCAGCATGAATTTCTCATGAAAACATACTTTGTAAAATGGAAATTGTGCTTATTTCTTTAAAGTAGTCAGTTAAAGCGACAGTTTGGATTGCTGGCAGTGATTAGGAAGGAAAACTCAGTGGCTGAGATGGAAAAGAAAGGAAGTACACTTAGTTCTATAGAGTAAGCAACAGCAACATTCTCAACTGGGACAACATCTACTTGTTGAAAATATAGCATCTTCTTCAAAGAGAGCACACGCAGTGATTGGCTTGCATGACTTGTTTATTTTTCTACTTCCTTTCTCATCTTCCCCTGATGCTCTGTACACTTCCTTCCTAAACTGGGCTCCAAAGTCTACGATACTAAAGAGCTGTTGCTTTATTAGACATCACCTACAAGATTTCCCAATTAATTTGCTACTTCAATTCTTACATAATGATTCCTAAATTTTTAAACAATGTTAGAAAAAATATCATGAGGATTTATAAATTGTCAACAACAGGAATTTACCTTCTTGTACTTAACTCAACCATGTTTGAATGGTTGCTTTGTAAAATTCTGAACAAGTTTTGCTACCAGCTTAAAATAAATAGAAATAACTAATGGCTTTCATCTGCTTGATGGTACTGGGTTAATTTTTATGCTACTATTTTGACTCTTCCTGAAATGAGAATTTTTAAATGAGTTATACATGCTATGATAAAAATTTGAGTTAAAGGTTCAAACTCCTCCCCTTCTGACTGAAAATATATCTGAAAATAGGTTCTCTCATGTGAAAACTTGCTATGACTTCTTTCTTTGGTTTTTGACTGTTTCACATACATTCGCAAATTAACAGTTGCATTTCATTTTCCACATTTTATCTACTATTTCTATACCTCATGGTATTGTATGGAAAATAAAGATGAGAGATGAGATCAGTCTTTTTATTATTGGGAAGTATTTGCAACTATTGGTATCACAGCAAGCCAAATGAAGTGATTTTTAAATTGTTTCGAGGTTGGCATTTATTTATTTATTGCGTGTTTATGCGTGTATGCATGCTACACTGTGCATACCGAAGTCAGAAGACAAATTATGGGAGGTAGTTCTACCCTTCCACCACCTAGGTTCTGAAGATAAAATTCAGGTTGTCGGGCTAGGCAAGAAGTGCATTCACCCACTCAGGATCTTAGTGCTACAGAGAGGTTTTAATTAGTGGGAATTCAGTTATAGGAAGTTTTGTTTTTTTTAAAAAAAAAAAGCTACACTTGCACTTTTGTTCTAGTTTTAGCTACCAAAACATAAAAGAGTTTATTTAATGAATAATTGTAATAAAAAAGCCTTAATTAGAGCACAAAACACCTTAAATTTATTTTTCTACTAAGTAAAACAATTAGTGGAATTGCTACAATTATTTCTGTGTGAATAACTTTCTCAACAATTTGTGTCCACTTTCAGGAAAAATAAAATAGGTATTCTCTGTATTAATTCCTTCCAAATATCTCTCAGGGTGAAGTTATGTTTTATAGTCATATTCTCTGCTTTCTCTAGCTTCATAGTCTCAGCGTAAAAATGCTATAGTGTCATAAAATGTATAATAAACCATTGTCAGAGGAAAGCAGGTTGTTTCTATGCCTGAAGTTATTACAGTTCAATTAATTTGAAATTAATGCTCAATTACATTAACAGATCTTATTAAACACACTTATCATAACACCTTCTGGTTCCATGAATTGTTATAAAACAGAATCTTTATTTTAAGACAGTGGCACACAGAGAAGTCAACAAATACCTCATTTCAATGGCATATTACAATTTTCTACAAAACAACTAATACATTCCATGCGGTCTGATATCTGATCGCATGATTCTATTGTAAGCCTGTGTAAACCTTGCTCTCATTTTACTCACCATCTAGACACCTGCTCCAAAACCGTACTTAAGATGGAAAGCTTAATGACCCTATAGAGGAACTTGCAAAACAAAGTCTGTAGAATTCCCTGCCTATCAGCTTCCTCTTGTCCATCCTGGGTGGCTTGTTGGCTTCTCCTCAAGTGCTAACCTTAGCTAAAACCAGGCCCTTTCATGTGTAAGAACACTTTTCCCTACGAAATAACAACCTTCAGACTAGCACTCATCAGAGTCCACATGCCTTCATAGTATAAAGATTTCAGACTCAGTTTGAGACTAAAATTGATGTTTTTATAATTACAAAATTAGCAACTTTCAGCCATAATAAAGAATTTCACAAAATAAGCCAGGTATTTTATTGGGAATTAAAGACCTAGAATGAGTAAATGTTTCTCTGACAAGAAATAGCTTACAGAGAGAAAATAGCAGGGAAGGGGAATGACAAATAACAGTAATTTGCTACTCTGTGTCCGGAATAAAGATTCAGGTGATGAGGTTGAAAGGATAGAGGGAGAAACTCACTCTGCTGAAGAAATTCAGAGGAATATTATATCTGATTTTACTTTCTTCTGACTCTGCTTACCTTTTAAATATGTGACATTTAAATCTTAGTATTTTAAAATTGGTTTTTATGTGTTGTTGTTGCATGGCATTTCATTAGGCTATTGAATCCATTATATACAGCATATTGATCTTCAGTATTCCCTTATCTAATACATTCATCATTACATGAAAAGAGAACTAAAGGCGTAAATCATAAACAATCCCACACCAGTTGGGATTTAAAGGGGTATTTATTTTAAGGGTAAAACTTACAAAACACCAACAGTCAGCAAAGGAAGCCTAGTCATC
>LOEQ01014396.1:7726-18153 GCA_001685075.1 Bramus lutescens | reverse complement strand
GATAGATAGATAGATAGATAGATAGATAGATAGGATGATGATAGATAGATAGATGATAGATAGACAGACAGACAGATAGATAGATAGATGATAGAGAGATGGATGATAGATAATACATAGATGACAGCTAGCACTTATGTGTGTGTATCTGAACATACTCACATATACTACTGATCCTATATCTAAAGAACCACAATTGACACCATTTTAATTATAGAAGTCTTTTGGATAAGGACTAAAGAGTAGATTGAACAAGCACCAGGCTGAGTTCCAGGAATCCAGTCAAAGAAAGGGAGGGGGGATTATATGAGCAAAAGAGGTCAAGATCGTGACGGGAAAATCTACAGAGACAGCTGACCCAAGCTCACGGGAGCTCATGAACTCTAAACCGAAAACTGTGAAGCCTGCATGGGACCAAACTAGGCCCTCGGCATATGAGAGGCAGTTTTGTAACTTGTTCTACCTCAGGGGCCCCTGGCAGTGAGATCAGAATCTATCTCTGGTACATGAGCTAGCATTATGAAGCCCATTTCAATGGGTGGGATGCCCTGCTCAGCCTTGATGAAGTGAGAAGAGGCTTGGTCCTGCCTCAACTTCATGTGCCAGACTTTGCTGACTCCCCATGAGAGGTCTTACCCTTTGGGAAGAGTGGATAAGGGAGTAGGTTAGGGGGGTAGGTGGAAGGTGAGAAAAGTGGAAGGGAAAACTGTGGTTGGAAATTAAAATGAGTAAAAATAAATAAATAGTAGGCTGAGGACAAAAATGGAAAAGAATAAACAAAGCACAATTTTACTAAAAGCAAAGAATGTGATAGATGATAGAACATAGACCATAATAGTGAAAAATACTATGCCTTGGGAAAGAACTGAAAAGATCATCATTGACTGTCTATTAATTAGTGTTGAAAACCAACTTTAGGGCTCTTAGTATTTGACAAAAGTGAGTTAAGATTACTGTTTTTTTATCTTTTTGACTAATTTCTGATTCAGTTACTAGGTTTGTCAGAGATAATAAACATGGGAAAAAGTAATCATCCACACACCAGGGCATATGGGTTTCGTTTAAAAGGAAAATTGAAGGATAGAGGGATAAGAATGTAGATAAATCTGATTTTAGTGCCCGTGAGAACTGAGCATGGGATAACAATGACAAGAGAAATGCATGCAATGCTGAAAATAGCCCAACAATGGAAAACCCAAAGGTACACAATTGTGAGATATTAGGACTATAATGAAAACATTAAAAGAATGGGAGCTTTTGGTAGAAGAATTCTTTGCAAAAAAAGAGAGTGCAAACACTTGGGAGAAAAACACCTATAATTGTCATTGTAGTCAATAGCACTTTCTTTCCTAGCACACAAACTTTATTTTAAAACATAACTTATTCTAGCAAGAATTGCATTTATTCTAGACTGGGCTTATTGCTAAAATGGTTGTTAGAAATTTTAACTGATATAAACATTTTTGGTGAATGCATATGTAAAAGCCACAGTGAGCAACAATTTATAGAGGAATGAATGAGAAAGCCAGTGATTTAAACTGGTTACAAATACCTGTATCTAGGAAAGCTCAGCTATGTTTGCTTGAGTTTACAAATTAGATTGTTCTAAACTCAAATAGCAAATAAGACTAACTAAATAAATAAATAGACTTATTGTTAACAAAATGATTAGTCATTGAAGAAAGCTGGAAGTCCCCAAGAAAGGAGGCTTGGTATTTCCATAAGTTCCACCTTAAGTAGCCTCACTACTCTCTTGAATCAAAGCAATTTATCATCTGTGAACAACTGCCAACAGGAACATCACCAGGGACAAGCTGAGGTTGTGTCTGTACCAGGCCTGGGTTCTCATATAAAAGTATTGAATTTTTCTGGACTGTAGAGACTGACCAAGTTCAGTGCCAAGGGAAAAAGCCCGTCTTCTTAATGGTGATGTTATCCTAGCTACTGTACTCCGTCATGTAAAGAGGAGTGAAAAGGAGCAATACGCAGAGGCACATATGCAGAATTAGAATTGGTTTACAGTGGCCTCCTCAAGTTTCCTTATAGATGACTTCATTAAGACCAGGCACTTGTGAAAGCTCCAAGATCATATCTTGTGTATGTGATTGGAAAATGCAAACATACCACGTGTGTTTCACAGCTTTCTTTCTTTTTAAAATTGTATTAGAATTTAATTGACTACACATAGAGAGAAGCACTCACACATTTCTAATGAACGTTGTATGTGTGGAATAGCTGGCATATTTCTACCAGAGAAAATAAATACTCAGAGTTTGAACAGTAACTCAAGATGCTCTGAAGTGGTAGTGTATTTTAGCATTTTTCAAAGGCCATCGCCAAATGTAGCACAGGCTGCAAGAGGGGAAAGAACCAGCATTCTTCCTGAGAAGATAATGGGCTGTTCACATGCTCCACTAGAGCCTAATGTGACAAATAGGTGAGTTTGCACGCAAGCATCAAGGAAGCTGGGTGAAATAAAGTGGCAGTGCTTCTATTGCTGATAGACAATGGCTTCCTGTGTTCTCTGCTCAGACTGACTCTCTTGGAGGTTAATAGCAATCAGGTTTGATGTTGTATACCTTACCCTGAATTCAACTTTGGCATCTGTTTTGAATTTTAGCTCTCATAGGAATGCATGTTAGGCTGTTTAAAATAAGTTCCTGACAATTCATATCCATATAAATCTCTTTCACTTAACAAATATATGCACATCTTTGCAAACATGCAGACTTAACAGGACTAAGAGGCCAGGACTAGTTTTGTCCAGTCAGATATCTATCTTTACACTGCATTAAAATAGGAATTAAAATTCTCTCATTTTCTATGATTTTTAAATATCTTCAATTTGGAAATCAGCAAAGGGAGTTTAGGGGAGAAACCAAGTCTTAAACGCAGCATAAATTATTCTTCAATTTGAGAATAATAATATCTCTGACATCACTGTCCAATAGAGCACAGAGATTCTGTAAGAATACAATGCAAAGTTTGTTGTTTACAGCCTCAACATGCCCTAGCCTATAGTTTGATAATGTTTGGACATGAAAATAATAATCCACATTTATAAGAAGCAACAAAAAATAACCTACTGTCACTTAAAACTAGATTATTCATGCACTATATTTACTATTTGCCTGTCTATGCATCCTCCATCACCAGACCTCTGCAACAGCACAAAGTGGTACATTAGATGCCAGAGTTCCATAACCACAACTAGGGGATCCAAAACACTTGCTGTGGCCAAATAAAATTTTGCTTTAAATTTTTATTAAAATTTTTAATTGATACATAATTATTGCACACATTTATGAAGTGCAGTAAGACATTACAAAATATGTATACAAACTACAATGATTATCATTATAGAGTAATAGATGTATATGTCACTTTAGAAGTATATTCTTATTGTTGAGAACATTCAAAAATACCCCCCAATAACTTTTGGAAATATGCACTCAATTATTGTCAAACATTGCTATTGTACTTCGCTACACAACATTTAAAATCATACTTCCTACACAAGTGTACCCTGATCACATGAGCCACTCTTTACGTTCCTTCCACTTCACTCTTTCCTGGCTGTGTTGGCCACTATGATAGTCTGTTCAACAGCTAAATTCATGCGGGGAAGAAGTATTACTTGATTAAAGTGGGATTGAAATGCCTTATTCCTAGTACAGGGTAGAGAGGGGTAGTTGCCTTGGAGAAGACAAACACTTCTTTATTTATTAACTAGAGCAACATTTTAAGATAAAATAATGATAATAATGGATAATTTCCTACTATACTATCACATAGCCCACTTTACCAGAAGTACAGAATAACTTTTGAATTTCAGATTTCTCAACTAAGGAAATGAAACTAGCCCAAGTTTCACAATAACTATTGTAAGTACAATAATATATGTTTAATAAGTTAGTTATTGCCCAAAATTTTATATGTTCATCACTTATGCATTCTATTTCTAGAAAATAATTTTATATAAATATTAAAAGCAGAGTATATATGCTCACTAATTCATCAGGTACTTACTGTGCTCAAGCTAGCTCCTAGAGGTCCAGGGTCTTTAAGGATGGATTAAGCACAGAACTTTCTTCCGGAAGAGATTTTTAAAAAAGAAAAGATGCAAATCCTAACTAGAATATCAAGTGTTTACTTTGAGAAAGACGAATTTAAGGGCATTTAAGAGGAAACCCAATTAAAAAGTGGGACATCCAACAAGATCCCAATGGATATGGTACTGGTACTGAAAGATGAAGAAGGGACTCAATCATTGGTGAAATAAGGAGAGGAAAATGTGATGGTACAAAGATCAGAGAAACCCCCTGTTGACTCCAGAAGCTGGGACAAGTGAGCCAAGTTAACAGACTCCACAGAGATGGACACTGGCATGGAATCCCAGAGCAGGTTTGGACAATGTGGACTGCATAGCATTGACTTCTAGATGTTAAAGATTTTCAAGTCACATAAACTAAAACTGAAAATACAGCTCTCACTTGGTGATCTATTACTTTTGTGATCTGAAACAAAATAGGCAAAAAGTAAACTTTGATACTATCCTTCGTAAAAGTAGTGCAGAATTAACCAACTTACTATAACGTGTACAAGACTAAAAGAATTAAAATGAAAGGTTTGTAAAGTTTTGGCAGTGTGTGTGTATATCTTAAGGTTTCTATTGCTGCAAAGAGACACCATGACCACAACAACTCTTATAAAGGAAACATTTAATTGTGGTGGATTGTTTACAGTTTCAGAGATTTAGTCCGTTATCATCATGACAGGAAGCACAGTGACATAGAGACTGACATGGTGCTCAATAAGCAGCTGAGAGTCCTTTATCTTGCAGGCAACAGGAAGTGCTCTGAGACACTGGGCAGTATCTTGAGGATCTATGAGACCTCAAACCTGGCCTTCACAGTGACACACTTCCTTCAACAAGACCACAGCTACTCCATCAAAGCCACACCTCCTAATAGAGCCACTTCCTTTGGTAGCCATTGCCTTTCAACCACCAGAGTGTGCATGCATGCGTGTGCATGTGTGTGTGTGTGTGTGTGTGTAACTAACATAAGCTTTCCCTGTTTCTACCTTTTATTTTGTCTGATGTCATAAAGGTTCTAGAAAGAAATATATGTTGATATCATTTTGGCACAGAGTAAACGAGATGGAGGACAAATATATACTTACAAACTGGGTTATATCAGTGGCTATTATTAATACAGAAGACAATAATTCTCCCCAAAGTCCTGGGAAGAGACAATACAATTGTATTAGAGTCCTAATCACTGAATTAAAGATTGCTTTTAGTAACAACAGTCTGGAGCAGAAAATACATACCTGTCTCAGAACAAATTATGTGAAGGAACACAGACATATGAAAGAGTACTACATGGTTTATACCCTTTTCTCTCTTTTGGCAAGTGTGTTAGCTAATGGAGAGAACTCCATTGATGCCATTAAATGGATCCAGATCTCCAGGAGAGATCAATATGTGTTGTAGACCAATATGCCTATGGAAATAAAATCTACGTCCTAGTATGGCTTTAATAGAAATGGAAACAGACTTCATGGGTACATAAACCTCTTTGGGCATATTTTTAAAAAGTTACAAAATCAAATTTTGGCATAGTGATACGTGGCTATTGTTGCTATAATAAGTTACCATATTATATTAATTATATTAGTTTATACATTCTTTATTATACTGTGGGTCAGAAATTAAAAATAGGAGTCATGGTACTTAAATGAATCAGGGAGCCTTCAAGCTGTGTGCTACTATTTGAATATTTAAGGCCACACAGCTTCCAGTTTAGAACACTGTTCCCTGGCTTCTGCTATTTTGGAGACCTAAGGGAGTAGGGTCTGTAAAAGATGTGTGTCTAGGGGCTTGTCTTCAAAGATTGCATCCTGTCTTTTCCTCCAGTGCTCTCTGCTTGTGGGTTTGTCATATTAGGCACAATTCTCCTCACATTCTCTCCAGCATGGAAGAAGCCCTTGCTTGTCTATGCTCTTCCACTTTGACAGATGACAACCTCTGAAATCATGAGCAGAAATAAGTTTTGTTTCCATTAGTTTTCTGTCAGGTAAAAGGGGCACAGTGATAGAAAAGCAGCTACCATAACAGAGATCATGATTTCTGAACTTTCCCTTTTTACTTCCCTGAGCTCCTGGCTTAGCCTACAGTGACTATATCAGTCTCACACCACACTCCGAGGCTCATTCTGCCTCCCTTTTTCACAATCTCGGCCCTCCTGACAGCTCTGTGACTGCACAGACAATGACGTACAATCTCCTATTGCCTGTGTCAGTACATTTTCAAGTTTACATCCACCAGCAATGTTATGTTGCTTTTGGCAAAATCGTAGGATTTTTACAAATTCCTCCTGTTACAGGAGGATATTTTTGAGGGTTTTGTTGTGCAATACAATGTGTAATAAAAATTTAGAATGAGGAAATAAATCAAACTATATAACACTGCCTACCATAAAATGCAATTCCTTCTCCCTACCTGCAATAATGCAGATCATCACCCACCCTGCATGCACATTTATGGAGGATTAATTGAGGGAGAATGAGCCACTTTCCTTCACCTTCATGACCAACCCATGGTTAGGTATTGGCAAGCCTCCCTGTGAGTACAATGACCAGATTGAAAATTGTTCTTTTATTAAAAAGATAAAGCTAGTGTATTAATAGTATGGATAGATATACATATTTATGCCTGGTAAGTATAATTGATTTTTCTGACTAAATATAGGTTTTAAGTTAGGAAATGCTTCTCAGAAAAAAAGACATATTCATCCAGCAAATCTTCTGTTTATCCTTAAAGTGGCAATTGATGGCTTGTCACTTCTCAGATATAGAAGATAAACTATTCTTTTCCAGATGTACCCGCTCACATCTGGGAAAATGCTTAAGGTGAGCTATTTTCACATCTTTTGCATAATAGTCTATATTTAAGAAACTAAGTGAAGTAACCTTTCATTATATGATAAAACTGATATTTTATGTTTGACAAAAGCAAAATTCCTCCCACTTGCAAACTAAAAGCTGCTGAATTGTGTGTGACATGCTGTTGAAACAATGGCTATGGGTGGCATGCGATGAAATGAAGAAAAGGCTGACAGACAGACGTGAAGCTGGGATCAGAGTGTTCAGCTGATGTTACCACAGCAAGTCAGACTTCAGCGTGTTTATTAGGTACAGCACAGGCTAGTGATAGAAAGCCTCTGGATACTAGCAGTCTCAGGCTATAATGATCAGAGGAAACCACAGTTCCTAACCTCTGTTCTCAGTCATCAACTGGTCCTAAACACTCATGCTCAGACACGTGAGGAAAACTGTCATTCCTAATGAGCCTGCCTCATATGGACAATTGACCTTGGGATCCCTGACATACTCACGACCATGACAAAACACACATTCAATACAGACTTGCTCACTTGCGGCTTCGTCCAGTTCCTACAAAAAATGAACTGAAGAATGTATCTCTTAGCTCTACCTTTAAACCAAGGTACCCATTTGGCTTGGCATCAGTGACAGTTCATGAATTTTGCTTTCAGTATCCTGATTGTTTTCTAAATGGTTCAGCACCATGGTACTTGACTCCTCCTGTCATTGTTTGCTGATAAGGAAAGGGCCAATTAGTAGTACATGCTACCTTTCCCTTTCAGACTAAGGGAAGCACTGTAAAAGAAACTTTAAAACTATTATGCAGTCTTTTGAAAGAAAGAAATGTTGTTGCCTGTGACTACATGGAAGAATCTAGGGAAAATCGTGCTAAATAAAATGTGCCAAGCACAGAAAAACAAAACCCTCAGAATCTTGTACCTAAAAATACTTAAAAAATAGAAAGAAAATCAGACTTGGAAACAGAAGGTAGGGTGATTCTTTCCAGAAAATGGAGGAAGACAAAGTAAGGGAGTGGTTAACAAAGGATGAAGGCTTCAGGAACATAAACAATGTGTGATGGGTGTCAGAACTCAATAAGGAAACAATGGATTCTGTACTTGAAATTTGCTATGTGAACGTAATAGCCACCTTAGTTCATATATCTATCAGTTAGCTTTGTGGGGTAATCACATTATAAAGCATTCATGCATTGAAAGATTATGTTTTATATTATATATATAATTTTATTTCTAAACAGCATCTTGAGAGAGACATAGAAAACATAACAAGTTATATATTTAAAGCCATACACAAACTTTTCTGGGAATAGCTGTAGTCATAGTAGTTTAATTTTACAACAAAATATGAGTCCTCATCCCACCAGTGTGCGATGCATATGCAGCTAAGTCTTCATGTCCTTTAGTTGGTTTGATCTGTATAATGATACTAAGAGAAATGTAGCATTAGCATCATTGTTTGCTCAGGAACATAGTGCTTGTAAGTGTCTTAGCATTTTTCACGGTACTCACAAACAGCAAATGTAATCTGTATTGAAGTGAGAGAAAGGACTCTGTTTGTCAAGCCACACCTCCCAGGTTTGGACGAGATGGGATGGGTCTGTTTAAAGGTTGGGAGTGCTGGATAGCACTAAGTGTTAGTCATTAAAAGGAGATCTGAAAATGTGCAGGCATTGAAACCTTCACTGTGGTCCATTGCTGTTCATGTTGTATTTTCTCTCAATTAGTTTTATAAGAAAGATATTCAAAGGCAGTACACAACCATTAGACATCTTGGACTTGAAGACCATAAAGGGTTTTGTTTTCATTTCTGTTCTCTAGAAGCAAGTTTTTTTTCTATTTCTTTTTTAATTTAAATTTACTTAAAAAACTGTTTTTTCTCCTTTTATATACCAATCCCAGTTCCCACTCGTTTCCCTCCTCCATCTCCCTTTACCTTCCCCCCACAATACCCCACCCACATCCACTCCTCAGAGAGGGTAAGGCATCCCATGGGTAGTCAACAAAGTCTAGCACATCACTTTGAGGCAAGATCAAAACCCACCCCCTATATGTAGGCTAAGCAAGGTGTCCCTCCAAAGAAATGGGCTCTGAAAAGCCAGTTCAAGCAGTAGGGATAAATCCTGGTTCCACTGCCAGTGACCCCACAGATTGCCCCAGTCATACAACTGGAACCCACATTCAGAGAGCCTACTTTGGTCCAATGCTGGTGGCCCCCGTTGTCAGTCCTAAGTTAGTGAGCTCCCATTAGCTCAGGTAAGCTAGTTCAGTGGTATCCCCATCATGGTCTTGATTCCTTGACTCGTATTACTGTTCCTCCCTCTATTTAACTGGACTTTGGGAGCTCAGACTGTGGATTTCTGAATCTGTTTCTAACAGGTGCTGGAGGAAGGTTCTATGATGACAATTAAGGTAGTCATCAATCTGATTACAGGGGAAGGCCAGTTCACGTTCTCTCTCCACTATTGCTTAGGGTCTTAGCTGGGTTCATCCTTGTGGAAGGATTTTGGGGAATTTCTTAGCTTCAGGTTTCTCGCCAGCCCCATAATGGCTCTGTCAATCAAGATATCTCTTTCCTTGCTCTCCTTCTCTGTCCTTACCTCATCCCAACCATGCTGCTCCTCCATGTTCCCCTCTCTCCCCTCATTCCCTACTTCCACCCTCCTTTACCCCCCCCCACATCCTCCCAGTTTTCTCAAGAGATCTTGTCTATTTACCCTTTCTAGCCAGGCGATCTATATATGTTTTAATTTAACAAGTTTCAATGTGGCGCGTGTGTGTGTGTGTGTGTGTGTGTGTGTGTGTGTGTCCCTCTGCTTTGTGTTCCCTGACTCTCTACTTGCTAGTTTCCGTCTTTCTTTTACCCAAATAGTAGGCTTCCCTTCTGTTTGCATGTTACATATATTACATTACCCATCATTCTCCTTTTCCATCAGCTTCCTCACACACACACACACACACACACACACACACACACACACAAACACACAATTTTTTAAAGCTTTCCATACATCCCAACTCTGGGTTTCCCTTCATCCAACTCTCCCATCCCCTCACACCTCTCCTCTCCCCTAGATCCATTCCTCTTCCATTTCCTTTCAGAAATGAGCAGGCCTTCCCCAATATCCACCAAATATGTCACAAGAATATCATCATATCAGTCTAGGCAATAACCCTCGTATCAAGATTGAGTGAGGAAACCTGGTAGAAAAAAAATAGTCTCAAGAGGAAACAAGAGTCAGAGACATCCCAGTCCTATTCTTAGATGTACAACAAAGATATCAAGCTAACAACCTTAACACATGCCGAGGACCTAGTCCAGATCCATGCAGTCTCCATGATTGTCATTCCATTCTTTTGGGCCCCTATGACCCCTACTTATTTGAAGTCTGTGGGCTGTGTCCTCATGGTATTCTCAACCAATCTGGCCCCTACATTTCTTCCTCCTCATCTTTCACAGGGTTCCCTAAGCAACACGGGGTGGTACCCAGTGGAAATCTTAAATTTGGGCTCTCTCTCCAC
>LOEQ01014395.1:0-16763 GCA_001685075.1 Bramus lutescens | reverse complement strand
ATGAATACAATTTGTGTGTTGTAATTTCGGGGTATAAGCTAGCCATGCAGGAGCTGGGCCAGACAAAAAACAGGCCCGCTCCCCATTCACTACTGGAGGCAGAGCCAGAGAGAAGCCATATAGCCCTGCTGGAGTGAGATGGAGTATTAGTTGGAAAGACAGAATCACATGGTAATACACAGATTATCCAATAAGAAGATAGAGCTAATGGGTCAAGCAGTAATTTAATTAATATGTTTGTGTGATTATTTTGGTTCTGGGTGGCCAGGACAAACACATGGCCTCCTTACTACAGCTTATCAATAATTTATGTTTTGATTGGCTAGAAGAAATGTGTGCTCCAACCTTCTCAGCTCCTTGTGTGAAAGAGAGAGCCTCACCACAAAGAGGGAAAATATACTGTTTTGGATACAGGAAAATCTTACAACCAGGAACAAAATTCCACAAGGACCTGAAAATTTACTGCCTATTTCTGGAGAAAAAAAATAAGCCATTTTACAAAATATAATCAGGGCTCCTATAACTCCACTTCCTTCCATCTTAAGGGTTCATAGCCTCAAATTGAATAAAACATAAACACAATGAGAATTTTTCAAGTAAAACTAAAAGCTTTCTTAAGCCTAAAGGACACATTTTCCAATTTAAAAATTCCACAGATGAGACAAAAGATGAGACACTACTGGGATCTAAATCAGTGACATGGAAGATCAAGTGTGAAAAACATCACATTATCTTTGTCTAGAGGAAAATAAAGAGATGGACAGTACTAAGGGACAAAAGAATAGAATTAAAGATGGAGTCAAAAGACTTAATGTAAGACTATTATTAGCCTCAGAAGAAAAAATAAGAGCAGATGGAGGAGAAACAAAAACAAACAAACAGAAATGAAGGAGAAGCTTCTATTAGTATTTAGAGGTTTTAGTCTGCATATTTGAAGTCTCACTGGTGGTTATATTAATGAAAATGATAAAACACTGAAGCACTCAACAAAGTTTTGGAACTTGTTCTATTTGATAAGAAAATGTTGCATCTCCAGGTGAAATATTAACTTTGCTAAAATGGAAACCACAGACATATTATTATCAGAAATCTCACCTTCAGTGTGGAGTAACAGTCAGGCAATGCACACACACACACACACACACACACACCCCACCATATTAAAGGACTCATTTGTCTCTCAGCAGGTGCCCTGACCTACTGGTGGAGGAAAATAGAAACAGAATGTGTTCCCGTATCCTATACTTCTTCCTGCTATGATTACTGAAACTTGCATGCATCTTCCCACTACATTATTTCCTTTTTCACCCAGGATGGATATATAGACAGGAGCTGTTGCTAGATATGGAGGCATACTGCTAACTAACATGCTTGCTGGGATATGTAATTCCTTGTTTTCCAGTGGAAGAAGTTCCTGTTGTTTTCAAATTCTATTTCATAATAATCTAAATTCTATTTCATTAGAAAGTTTGTACTCATGAGAGCTGGAAGTCAGCTGTGAGATATCCTTTTCTGACTCCCTATATAACTGATACTTAGTATCACATGCTGCTAACATGGGAAAGTTAGCAGCAGGAGCTGGGCATTGTGGTACATGCCTGTTTCCTAAGCATTAAGGAGGTAGAGTCACAATGATCTGCAGTTCAAGGTTATCTTTAGCTGCATATTGAATTCTAGGCCAGCCTGAGTGAAACCCTATCAAAAAACAAAGAAGGAAAGGAAGGAAGGAAGGAAGGAAGGAAGGAAGGAAGGAAGGAAGGAAGGAAGGAAGGAAGGAAGGAAGGAAGGAAGAAGGAGAAAGAAAGAACAACAAGAAGGTAACAGCAGGAAAGTACCTTCCTGAAGGGAGATTTCATGTGGAATCTTCTTAGCAATGATCATAGATAAGGAAAGTATAACTGTTTTACATGAATCAAACCATGATTGCTGCATTGTGGGGATATTTATGCACAGCTGATACCAGCATTCTGCAGACAAAAGAAGCACCAAAGACCTGATCTGCATAAATATATGGCCTATCTATGTGTGAACATCTCAGCCTATACTAGTTCTTTCTCAATAATATTTATCAATATATTGTTATATTTATAATAACATCAATATTATACATATACCCTGTGATAAGCACTTCTCCACCCTAGCTTTCTAATCTTCTCCAAAGTGACAACATTATAACCATTTTGCAAATAACAACAATAAGAGCAGGTGAAACAACTGAGTAAAGAGACTGAGCTATTATTTAGATCTAAATTCCTTTGTTCTCTTGACTGACTTATCTCCATAATACCAGGTTACTCATAGTAGGCCTCCCTATTGTTTGTTAAATAAATGATGCAATTTTAATGAGTACATGCTGTGCACACTTTTTCCTGGCTGTCCATGGGTTCCCCCAAAGATAAGCACAAATATGTAAACTAAATAATACAAATCATACACTTAACAAATTGGCACAGGAGTAGGCTTTCTATGAATAGTGAGGAAAAAGACCCCAGGGTGAAAACTTTTAAGTTGCTCACATTTGCTTCAATGGGAAATGTTACCACGGTTGAAAGGGATAGATACTAACAACGAGCAAGGTCTGGGGCACTAAGGAGAGGAAGTGCTATGGCTGATATGGCACAACACAGCTAGACAGATAAAAAAGGGGCATGACTCTGGGCCATTGCTGGCAAGCCAGCTGCCTCCATCCAAAGGCCTTGAGGTACATAAATATATCACCATTATCATTTCTTATATTCTTATTTCTAATTGCAACAGACTGAATATTAAACAAGGATGGTTTCTAATAGGAAGGCTACATTTGTTTCAGGGAACAGAACATCCCATAGACAGTGAGATAACTAAGAACAGATGCAGCTAGAGGTCAGAGGTAACAAAACAAGTCAAAATGGCAATTCTGCTTTCAGAAATCTCAGAATGAGACTGTGACTAAGAGCTGTCTCCTCCCATTTTACAATCCTCTCTGGGGCTGGGATTAAAGGCATGCACCATTGAGATCAAAGGCATGTGCTGTCCCATTTCTATGGCAAACCAGTATGGCTACTATGATTAAAGGTGTCTGTAAGACTGACCAGTGGGGCTGTTTTACTCTCTGATCTTCAGGCAAGCTTTATTCCTTAAAATACAAATGAGATGCCACTGCATTTCCCCTTTTTGTCTAAAATACAAAATGCTATAGCTAATATAAGAAAAAATTATATATGAAAAGTACAATAAATATATATAATATATACATGCAAAATAAAAACCCTCAACAATGTCTAGTCTATTTTCATTTGACAAATTCAGAGAAAATAGTCCATTTCCATCCTATCTTCGTGAGTTCAAATTCTTGTACCTAATTTATCATAACTTGCTTTCTGAATCAGGTAAACAAGGAAAAGTATAACTGACAATCCAGTCTTCAAATCCCTGAGAGACCCAAGAAGAAAACAATATTAACTGTGTAAGCAGGAAGTGGAAGGAAGCAACTTCAAAAAAATTGAGTAATGACAGAAACAACTCGCTGCCTGGTAGTCAACCAAAATTCTGCAATGTTGGGGCATCCACCATCAGCCTAGCATATCTGACAGACTTTTTTGTTATTTTCTGGTTATTCTGAAGGGCTCTCCCTCCTTTTCTTGACAATGTTTGTGCCCTAATTGTCTAATTAGGACAGCATATTGTCAACAATTGAGGCAAAGGCATTTTCTTGCTCAGTGTTTACTTTTGTCACAAAGAAAGTAAACTCCATGTAGAATTTTTTTGATACCCAATATCTTCTCTAAATGAGGTCAATGCTGTCAGGAACAGACACAGCTCGTTGTCATAAAAGAGAAGAAAAACCTAGGTTATTAAAAAATCTTAAATGCCATATTCTGTAGCTCTGTGAAGTGTTTGAAGTTGACCTATCCATCTAAAATATATCTTTGTTTAACCTTGAAAATATATCTAACGTGGCTACAAGTTTGAATTTAATAGGTGACTAATTACTAACCTATATTTCCTTATTATCATAAACAATTGATAATAATTTTTTTCAAGGGCTAGAAATTTGCATTACATTGTTAAATGAGCTGTATAGGTATAATACCTTGAACAAGATTAGAAATGTATATACAGCATGTTTTAGCAAATTAATCTCAAATTTATATACATTACACAAAAGTCCAATCCAATGCAAAACATTTAAAACTAGTAGTTGCTTTTTAAAAGTAGAGTCAGTAATCTAGCACTTAATCTTATTATATCAATATCCTCCCTTTTCTTTTCAGAGTAGATTCAATGACCTACACTTTTATCCTATCATATCTATAATATTCAAAATTCATTGAACAAACAAAAACCACCAGCCTCACCTCTTGGGAACATGGGCATCATGTTCTTAAGTTTACTTCCTGTTGTCTGGGGGCAATGATATCTTTAGGTGATCCTGAAAGAAAAATTTAAGTTAATTATCAGGCCCTGGGAGAGGTAGCTGTACCATTTTTTTGTTCAGTCCATGTATAATGGGAAAATATAGGGCTTATCTCAAGTCCAGGCTGGAGTAGTCTGTGAGACTGGATCCTCTCAGCTATCACACTAAAATTGTCATGAGCTTTTTGTAGTACAAAGGCGGTCTTTAAGTGTGCTATCAGCTGAATGGCATCATATGATCCTGGTAGAATTGTTGTTGTATGGTCCCATATTCTTCCTTGAGACTTCAACAATTGCTCTAGGAAAATTTATTTTTCACTGTGGAAAATTTAAACATTATTTACATTAAAACAGAAAGTTTGAATTTCAATAGACATATATTCAAAGAAAGGTACCATTGAGAAGAAAATAGCTATGGAGAGAAGTAAAATTTTTGAAATCAGAATTTTGACAACCATGGTCTCTAGATTTTATCTTTTTTATCTCATACCATATAGATCCTCTTTTGAGACAGAAACTGAATTTTTCTTCTAACAGCTTTCTTGGATTTAGAGAAGAGCAACTGTCCAACTCCAAAGTAAGCTTTGATTTTTAAGTGTGTCACAACTACTATTATACTGAGAAGTAGAGAGATATGTATGTTTAGGTAGTATGATTTTAGACTGCAGAGAAAATTGGTATTATAAACCAGACTTCTCTTTGCTTGGTGATTCTTTCTGGATAGCTATCTTTTCTTCTTTAGGCATGTAGATAACCAAGGCCCCTTGACTTTTCAAAGATGGGTATTTTCTTGCAAAGACAAGAAAAAAAAACCTGGCCAACCATTATAAGGTTTCCTTATAACCTATAGGATTGTCACCTCTATAAATGAGCTGTCATTTCTCTTAATCAAGAGGTTTTTCTTTATCAAACTGAATCTTGATTAATTTTGATGGTATTCATACCTTTTCTTCTCCTGTGGAAAGAAGAGAAAATTCTTTCCCCAGTATAACACATCTTCTGGTTTCTATTTTGAGGTTAATACATCCTTGAAATATGCTGGCTGATTTATCTCAGAAGTTTTTTTTTTCTATTATCTAATGTCTCTCTGCAGCCATTGTTTCTTTCTCATTATTTTAAAAAAATTCAAGGATAATAAAGCATTATGCCATCTATTTTTGGAAGTCTTTATCATCCCTTTCTGTTTGTTTAGCATATTCTTTATTGTGCAATTTGTTCCTTTTATAACTGCCTGACTTGTAGGATTATTTGGTGTACCTGTAATATGCTTTACGTTATAATAAGCAAAATATGTTTCATTTCCTTAAAGACATATGTTGGGCATAGTCTGTGTTTATTTGTGTAGATATAACCTTGATGGCCATAACTTCTAGTAAATGTGTTCTTACTGAATCAGCCTTTTCCAAACGCAAAGCAGTCACCCATTGAAAACCTGAATAGCTATAAATGGTGTGATGTACATATTTCAGTTTGCCAAATTCTACAAAATGGAACTCATCCATCTGCCAGATTTCATTCCTTTGAGTACTCTTTGGGTTACTTCCTATATGTAGAGCTGTTTGGTTGTATAAAGAGAAAGTAGGATATTTCCCTATAATCTTCTTGACTTGTTGCCATATGATAGAAAAGCCCTTTTTAAAAAAATTGCTATTGACAATGATTTTATTAACTTCAGAGGGCTTCAGCACATTTCCAATCAATAATCAATTGATATCTGCATTACCTTTTGCTAGAGGCCCTGGCAGACCAATATGGGATCAGTGTGTTATGTATATAGGATAAAGCCTGTTCCTGATTATATCGTGAACCTGAATAAATAATGAAGTAAATTCTATATCATCTGGTATAAATTCAGCAGTTTCAATATGCAAAACAACTCTTTTGCATGTTGCAAACAGTAATTATGTTGAGAGGTTCTTTAAAATCACTTAGTACCATGAGAATAACATATAATTCTGACTTTGAACAGAAGCATAATGGCTTTCTTCCACTTTACTTAAATCTTCTGATTTGTAATGTGCCCTTCCTATTTATTTGCATCAGTATAAACAGTATATGCAGGCTCCAGTTATTGCTGTGTCCTTTATAATGTAAGGAAGGATACAATTAGCTCTCTTTGTAAGTTAAATTTTCTTGCTTTGGGGATAGTTGTTATTAATCTCTCCCCCAAAATTAGTACAAGCCCCTTGCCAGGCTTCACTGTCTTCCTATAATTTGTTAATTTCATCATTAGTAAAAGGCACTGTGAAGACATAAGTAAAAAAATCCACACCAGTTATGAATTGTGATTAATAAAAAGGTTATCTATTTAAGGGGAAAACTTACAGATCACTGTCTGAGACAACAGTCCTCTGCGTGACCAGGATCAGAGTCTAGCAGCCTGACGTGGGAGCTAGAAGCAATAGAGAGAGTGCACAGCTACCACTGCTTTTTAAAGCATAAGAGACCATGCCCAAGTGGGATGGTATCCTAAAGGCTATTGGCTGAAGGAGCAGAATGTGCTCCCACAGCACCTCCCCCTTTTGTTTAAATAAGAGAATTCCAATTCCAATACAAAACTATATAAACTAGGAACAAATATCAAGTATAATTAGAATTACAACAAGAATAAACAATATTAAGCAAGGAACATATGCTAAATGTTTTAATAAACATTCTATTCTATAAAGCCTAAGTCTTATATAGGAAATGGCTTGGCTAGCATAAGAGTGCAGTAACTATGACTATCTAATCTTCAACCCCACTGAAGGCCAGAGAATGGAGATAATATTACTTGAGCAGGTAGGGAGTACAATCAAGTAGCTTCCAAACCAAGCAGTAAGAGTCAATTCACCCTGAGAAATCACCCAAGGCCTCATTTTTGCAACATTGAAGCAATCAACTTTGGCTAAGGCATAACATAACCAACAGATCATTTCCAGAGGCAGGAAAAAATTTTAACAACATCTTACCCTATTTTGGCAAGATTTGACAGCCCTGCTTCTCCATTTCCAGATACTGTGTAACTTGTCAGTGGTTGAGGCATTGTCAGCTCCTTGCCCAAAGGCCAGTTTTGCCAGGAAGAAAACAACCTCCAAGTGGTGCGTCTTCAGTGCTCAACATTCTCTCAGGAATAGATTGGTGCTATCAGCAGCAATCATGTCTCATGTCAACAGAATCCTAAATTTTTAAATGTCGTGTTCCACAGATCCTTGAATGGTTGAACATTACATATCTAGACAGAATACAATCTCTATGTATCTAAAGATCCTAAATGATCTGACCGTATGTACAACAAACATGAACAAAGATTGACCTATGATAATTAATATCTGTATAACTTAAAGACTAAAACTTCATGTCAGAATATTACATAATCTGTAAACAAATGTGCAACAAATGAGGACAATAACCACAAAATGTAAACAATATTTAAATATCTTGATCAGAGGTAGGAGTAATATATAACACAATATGAAAAGATATCCTAAAAGTGGTATCAATATACAAAATGCCCTAAACAGAGATAAGAACATACATATATACAATATGACAGAATAACCTTGCATAAGTGTACAAATAGTATAAACAAAGTAATAAATATAATTCAAACTTGTGTCAATATACAAAAACTATACCAATGTAAATTATCCATGAATAAGAGCTCACAAGTATTCACTCTATTACCCACTATTACTATCCTGCTCTTTTTATGATTAATAAAAAGGTTATTTATTTAAGGGTAAAGTTTGCAGATCACTATCCTAGACAACAGTCCTCTGCATGATGAGGAACAGAGTCTAGCAGCAAGAAGAGGGAGCAGGAAGCAACAGAGAGAATGCATAGCTACTGCTGCTTTTTAAAGCAAAAGAGATCATACACAAGTGGATGGGTATCGTAAAGGCTATTGGATGAAGGAGCAGAATCTGCTCCCACAGCAGTACTATAATTTCTGCTTGGTTTGTTCCTGCTAATTGGCAAAGTCTTAATTTTACTTTTATAATTAATTCAAAGACATTTTCCACATAAGATTTTAATTTTGTTCTCAGTTTAGGTGGTAAAAAGATCGATTCTAAGATAATATCTTCCATCTGTATTAAAATTCCTGTAGGGGAATATTTGCAGAGTAATATGACCAGAATGTAGTTAAGATTCAGACCCACACAATACACATGTGCCTCCTGTAATTTCTTTTCAGTCAAAGTCAATTCTTTCTCAGCTTCAGTGGATAATTCAGTAGAAATATTTAAGTCTATGTCACCACCTAAGTTTTGTCTAAATAAACTATTTGATCAGGATTTATTCCCAGTAATGAGCCATCATAAATATCTACTTGCAATCTTTGTAAGTCATTAATCTCTCCTTATTTACACTTTTTGTGTTCTAATTTTCTGTAAGCCTATTTTGTAACCCAGATAATTGATAAAATGTCCTCTTTGAATTGTTTTTAGGAGCAATTTGTAATCCTCAACTAGGCAAAACTTTCTTTACTTCAAACATTATTTCTGATATATCTACATTTGAACCAGATATCAGATTGTCATCCATGTAATGGTAAACTACAGATTGGTGAAATTGCTTACATATCATTTCCAACATCTGACTTACATAATATTGGCATAGAGTGGGGCTGTTAAACATTCTCTGTGGAATAATCTTCCATTGATGTCTTTTAGCAGGCTGAAAATTATTATAAGTAGCATTGTAAAGGCATTTTTTGTCATTTTCTTGTAAAGGTATAGTGAAGAAACAATCTTTTAAATCAATAATAATAAGAGACCAATCTTTAGGCAATAGGGAATGCAAAGGAATTCCAGATTGTAGAGAGCCCATTGGTTGAATCACCTTGTTCTTAGATCTCTTACCCTACTCCATTTTCCAAATTTCTTTTTAACAACAAATACAGGAGATTTCCAAGGGCTGACTGATTCTTTAGTATGCTGAGCATCCAGTTGCTCCTGTGTCAGCTCTCTAAAGTCTGTAATTTCTCTATTTAACTCATATAGGTTTTTCTGTCAATCATTTTAAATGTAGGGCCAATGGGAGTTTGCCAGTTGTTATTCTGTATTTTTGTGCAGCTTGAATGGTCAGTGTCTGTTTTATATAGTACCTTATAATATTGTGAGTTGGTTTACAGTCTATTTCTGAGAATGCAAAAATGTTTGTCTGAATATTCCATTATTGTAACAGATCACAACACCATATTTTCACTACTATATTAGACACATATGGCCTTAGACTTCCTCTCCATCCTTCTGGTCCTATACATTCAACCCAACTCATGCTCCATTTTATCTGAAATAGGGTTCCAATTTCTAAGAACTGAACATCTGCTTTCTTAAGAGGTCAATTTGGATGTTGTGATTCTGGAGTAATAATAGTCACATATACACTTGTGTCTAATAATTTTTCAATTATAATGTTATTTATTTATACTCTCAGCTTTGGTATTTTCATTTATAGAAGTTGGTCAAAATCTATGTTTTCTATATTTTGTTGAATTTTTCTTTGATTCATCCTCCATGGTTATTATATAATTCAAAGCAGTACTGTTTTTTATAACAGACATTGGCTTTTCTAATTTTGCTGGGAAGATGTGTCATCCACAATGTCTGGGAATGATTGGACTATGTTTGACATGGGCCCCTCAATGAGTTTCCCAACAATTATAGGTTGCTTTATTTGTCTTTTCTTTTTTGTTCTACATTCATTGTTCCAGTGTCTGCCTTTCCTGCATCTTCTGAATAACCCAGAAGGTTGGAATCTTCTATTTGGGTGATTCCCAAATGATACATTTTTTCTAAGAATGTCTTGTCTACAGTCCCTTCTCTGATGATCTATTCTACCCCAATTAATCCACTTGGTATTTTGATATCTCTTCAACCTGTGGGCATTGCTCCTCCTATTCAAGCCTTAGTGTTATAGTCAAAAGACTCAATATTAACTGTGTGTAGGATCCATTCATCCATGGTGCTGATCTGATTTTAGGGGCCCAAGTATATTTTTGCATTCTAAGTTAGCATTATCAAAAGTCAAAGATTCAATGAGTATTTGTCTAGCTTCAGAACCTGCTACCCCTATTTGTACAACTTTAGTTAATCTTGGCAAAAAGTCACTAAATGGTTCTCTTGGGCCTTGAATAAACTTAGTATATGATTCAAAATGATTCAAAGCTTTTTGTAGGTTCTTTAATTTTGTCCCAGCATTTAAGTCTGCAGTACATTATAGAAACAATATGTATTCATTGTATGTAGTATGACTACCCAGATCTGCATTAGGGCCCTCACCAAGAATTTTACCGTGGGAGGCCTCAAAACCTCTGATTCTTCTTTGATGTTCAAGGACCTTAGCTTCTTTTTTCAAAAAACTCTTTCACTGAAGCTGTGGACCATGGTCTACTTCAACTTAGACTAGGTGAAACCAATCATGTGAAGTAACCTTATTTTTTGAAGCCCATATCTTTAAAACTCCCTCATATGTGATAAATGCATGCCATAAGATATTACTGCTTGCTTAATATCTTTTAGAACTTTCAAATGTATAGGTCCCCATTTAAATTCTGCATAGCCTTTTGGATGTTGAGCATTTGCTGCCTTTTCAGGGGTAGTAACAGGATAAGTAGCTAAACTTTTGGTAAGTCATCTCTGACTCTGAGAGGTACTGGAGATGATAAATCTTTACTATTGCCTTTTGCCTGTACCTCTTCTCCTTGTTTATCAGTTCTGACAAGTTTCTCAATCCATGCAAATCTCTTTGACACTGTCTTTTTGAAGTTTGAATCTCTTGACCTATGAATATTTCTAATTATTTCATCAAATCAGTCAATTTCTGCTTCTCATTCTACACATGTGATTCTAAACTTTTAAATTGCCCCATTGATGATATCATCTCATCCTGAGAGATTATTTGGAGGGCATGCCTTCCAGGAGGGTTGTTCTATCTACTAGCTTGTCCTAACTTTTAAAAGAGATTTTAATTGTCAATTTCAGCAGTATGAATACTTTCAGATAATCTCTTGGTACCATTCTGTACAGTTTCATAACCCATGAAGTGAATTTGGCCTGTCAAATTATAGTCATCATTTTCAATAGTACGAATACTTTCAACCAACTTCTCATTACTCGTATGTAAAATCTGTATTATTTTTAAAACTTTTTCATTCGTGACTCTTATCGAATCATTTCTTTAGAGATATAATATGAATTATCGAACTGTTAGTAGCTGTGGATAAGAATGTATAAGTCTCAGCTAGGTCAGATACCTCTCCTAAAATTCCATCCATAATAGAATTGAAAAATTTATTAAATTCTTTAATGGAAATATTATCTGAAATTATCTTAGGAATGGTTTAAATTTGAAAAAAATATGGTTAAAGAGATATAGTTACCTCTGTTAAAATCCTGGTTTAGTTGATACTTTTAAGGTGTAATATTGATGTGGGCCAGAAAAATCTGTGGATTTTATAAGCAGAACTCAAAACCAAACTGAACGGAATTTTGTTAAAGAGATGCAGGTCAGGGCAGCCATGCAGCAGTTGAACAGAGGTTGCAGGAGTCAGAAGAAGCTATGGTAGCTGCATGGGAACTACACGCATATAGGGCTTGGGGTAAGCTGTGGGACCAAAGGAGCCACAGGAAGCTGATGGGGGCACAGGAAGCCATGTGAGTGCCTCTTGGGGCGCCAGCAAAGATGGGCACATCAGGAGAGGAAGCTAATACAGGGTCGATTGGAGCTGGGAGCGCTAATGCTTCTCCTGAACCCAGGTGGCTATGTTTAGGTTCCAATTCCTGGAACTGTAATTCCAAGCCAAGCTCTTACCTGGGCTGTTGGCTCAAAAGCCTCAGGCATAAAGCTTTTAAATACATTTAAGCTCCCAAATGTTGGGCTCCAAATGAGTCACAATTAATAAAAACTTGGAGACCCAAATTGGCATTCAACCTGAAGGTCCTAAAGGCAAAGCTGCCAGGCACTGGCTCTTACCTTTATGTCAGTTAGAAATGGGCATCCTTCCTCCAGGAATCTCAGAACCAGAACGAGATTCTGTCTTTGAGCTCTCTCCTCCCATCATACACTCGTCTCTACTACTGCGATTATGGGCATGCACCACTGGGATTAAAGGCATGCACTTCCATTTCTATGGCAAATTATTGTGGCTAGTGGGATTAAAGGTGTGTGTTACCATTGCCTGCTCTGTAAGACTGACCAGTGCAACTGTTTTACTCTCTGATCTTCAGACAAGCTTTATTTCTTAAAATACAAATGAAATGTGACTACAGTCTAATGTCAAATCACAGACACCCAACCACATCATATCCTCTATTTGCTGGTCCTTCACCTTTCTAATGACTTCTCTGTGGGGACTCCATCAAGACCTTTAAACTTGTACCAGTTTATCTATACCTCACTTAGAAAGCTACATAAAACAGTGAGATGGTTCAGTTAACTTCTTAGCACATCTAATCTTCAGGGTACTGATTACAACTTTGGTTGACATTTTAGGCTACAATACCACTTGAAATTATTATAATGGAAGACTAAATTCTACACCTTTTATATGACTAGAATTTTCTAAACATATTAAAACTGATGTTTATTCTCACTGATGAACATATGATACAGAAAATCACTTCAAAATACTGTGTAACAAGGAAATGTATCAATGAAATAACACAGCACATTCTAGAATATTACATATTTTACTTTTAATCTAAATTTTTGTAGACTGTTTCAATGCTACTTCAGAAAGAACTAAGCTCCTCTTAAATAATCTGTGGTGATTGTTATGAAGTGTTTTAATCACTTGTCATGATTTTTGAAGCTTTGCTAAGTCTCATGTGAAAGAAATCAACTATGATTAAAAAAATCAGAAGAAAGCATTGAGAAAACAGTCCCCACACAAGTGTGAAATGAGTAGGAGTATCCTCAGAGCATAGACAAACAAAAAGAGGTATTAATCTTTAAAGCATATGTGTGTAGGAGGTTCTTCTAATCTCCAGAAATATCATTGCTGATAAAAAAGTTTCCTAGTGTGTATTGATATGCACTGAATTGGAAAAACATATAACAGTGAGATGGAAAGTGGAAACAGCTGATTGAATTTCAAGGCCATGTATATTGCTCACAGTTAACCAGGTTTCATGCAAAAAAAAACTAATTGGCAAAGAAGCCCCTCTCTAATCTCTTAGAATGCAACATAAAATATTTAAGAAAACAAATGATCTTGATTTGCAATTACTCAACCCAATTTTAACTTTCATCTGCAACATAAAGCTTTATTTTCCAAATTCAGACTCAAACATTAGATTTTGCCTATGAGGCAGCCATACATTTATGTTTTTATTGTCAAACCTTTATTGGAGATTGACTCATATTAGAAATTCTAAAACAATTGAACTGATAAGAAAGAGGAATGCATTCTATTTAAAAAATCAAAATTATTATTTTGAACATTGCACTATAGTCAATTTTAAATAACAAAGAAATTTTATTTTAAGAGACAGTTGGGAATGTTCTCACATACACATGCATAAGGAAAAATTTATATACATTTTCTTTGGAAATTTACCAATATTTTTAGAGCCTTTAAATAAAGATGTTAGAGTAATAAGGGAGTTTGTTGGGTAAAAGAAGTGGGAGGAGAATGAAAGAGGGTAATGTGGGAATACCATCAAGGTGCATTATATAAGCATATATATTTATGAAATCATGAAAGAATAAAGAATTTTAATTGCTTTGTTAAAAAAGTACAGATACTTTATTGCAACAGTCTCACATTTAGGAATCAATATCAAGGAAAGCATTTGTGTGTACAGAAAGATTCATGTGTGTTTCTAATAACAGTAACAAATAAGAAACCCTAGAAGCCATCTTGCAGTCATATAAATAATTAGTCAAATGAAATACAGAAACATCACAGAGGAGGGCTTTTATGGTTATTTCTGATGCAGTAAATTAATTTTCTTCTTTCTTTTATGTGTATTCTGGAATTTTTCACCAGCTGACTTCTTTTGTCAGTGATATATGGAAATATGAGTAAAATCTATTGTAAAAAGTTAAAGATAATTGAAACAAGATAATAAGTTCACTTACAACCACTATTTTGATCCTCTTCTGGCTGACCTGAGGGGATACTGTTTCATCACCAATATTCCAGTCTTACTGACATGTCTCCACCTACTGGATGAAATGTATAAGGAAATCTAGCCAAGTTTCACAAATCTCTCTCTTATTGGAGGACTAGCTTTCATGGTACCAGAAAGGACCATGTAAACCTCTAAAGAAGGGAGACAACCAACAGCCCTACACAGCTGCGGTGCCCATGAACAACACTGACAACCAGCATGGCCTGATAATCCTAAGGGTGCATCAGGGCACACATACCTCAATAGCAACCAACAACTCTCTAATTAGACTTGAGATTCATTTAATGAAAAAAAAATGCCTGGTGGTTTGAAATCTAGCTAACTACTTGGTACTATTGAAGTTGTGGTGATTGGAGGAGAATCTACAACCTCTAATTACTAGTCCATCATAATCCCTAACAACAACTCATAACCATTTGTCTTTATACTCACAGATAAGTGAGATCTTCACTCTTCATCAAGAAAACTTCTCTTTACAGCAGACAGAGACCACTAAAGAAAATCGCAACTAATGAAAATGTAAAGTTGTAGAGCAGAGTGTCAATGTATACATTCATAAAACACTTCTGCACCCAAGGCTCAGGGAAAATTGCTGAAATGGACTAGAAATGTTGCAAGAACCCTTGTATTAGGAGGTGTGCTGTGAGAGTGTGTCTCCTAGTAACATCCAAAGCTATATCCATAAAGTCTCAACAGCATAACTGTCCAAATGTTAACTGGGCAAGAAGGACACCACCAAACATGCTGAACTGAATGGAGGAATGCCCATTGAGCCTCAACCCAATACAAGAACTATAGGCAAGTGAGGGAAACTGGGAGCAGGGGAGGTGGTTATTTCTAGGGCAGAACACATGAATTGTTTGTCTAGTGCCATATAGCCATCCTTAAAAACATACATAAAAGTATCATTATATGGATTGAATAGGTTATATTTAGGAATACATGTTTATATACTTACACACACATACACACACACAAATGCAGTAACAGCAAAAAAGGACATGAATTTAAAGGGAATAGGGAGGGTTATATAAGAGTATTTGGGAGAGGAACATGAACTTAGGAAGATTGT
This sequence comes from Bramus lutescens, assembly GCA_001685075.1. Classification (NCBI taxonomy): domain Eukaryota; kingdom Metazoa; phylum Chordata; class Mammalia; order Rodentia; family Cricetidae; genus Bramus; species Bramus lutescens. The sequence continues at coordinate 1,175 of LOEQ01014395.1, read as the reverse complement.
TATTATAATCTCAAAGAGAGAGAGAAAAAGAGGAAGAAGGGTAGGAGAGAGAGAAAGAGAGAGTCATCAATGTACCCTATATCATGATGCCATCTGATCCAGGATAAGTCTCCTGTTTATAACTCATCCTTAGATCACTATAATTAAGTCAATCTTTGTAGTGAAAGGGCCTGCTTTTCATCCTGCCCGGCTCCCATACGATTAGCTTATACCCTGAAATAATAACATACAAATTGTATTCATTTAAGCATTGCCTGGCCCATTAATTTTAGCCTCTTATTGGCTAATTTTTCCATCTTGGTTAACCCATTTTTAATAATCTTATAGCACCACGAAATGATGGCTTACCAGGAAGATTTTAACCTATGTCCATCTTGGGCCGGAGCTTTATGTGTCTGCCTAACTCAGCTTTCTTTCTCCCAGCATTCTGTTCTGTCTACTCCACCCATCTAAGGGCTGGTGTATCAAAAGGCCAAGGCAATTTCTTTATTAACCAATGAAAATAACACATAGACANGCTTTCTTTCTCCCAGCATTCTGTTCTGTCTACTCCACCCATCTAAGGGCTGGTGTATCAAAAGGCCAAGGCAATTTCTTTATTAACCAATGAAAATAACACATAGACAGATGAGCCTCCTATATCAAATCTGGTAAGAAGATCCTCCCACCACTACGCCTTCCAACTGAAGTGCTTTCAGGATGACATTGGAGTGTCTCTCTGAAGCCTTCTATATCAAGGTAGTGTCCCTGTGGTGTGTGTGTGTGTGTGTGTGTGTGTGTGTGTGTTTATCTATGGTGCTTTCTGTGTTGTAAGAGCGGTTGGTAATGATGATGTCAGGTATGGTACTGGTGGTATTGATGGATGAAGGCATAAGTCATAAACAATCCTACACCGGTTCGGAATTATAATTAATAGAATTTATTTAAAGGGGAAAACTTACAGATCACTGTACCAGACCACAGCCCTCTGCACAGTCAGGAAAGGATCCTAGTCACCTAAAGCAGAGCCAGAAGCCAGAGAGAGAGTGGAGGGCAGTTGCTGCTTTTTTAAAGAGAGAGAGACCACACCCCAATGGGCTGGTATCTTAGTGGCTATTGGCTTAAGGAGCAGAAGGAGCTCTCACAACACCTCCCCCTTTTGTTTAAGTAAGAGAGTTCTAAACCTACTACAAAAT